>WHYT01013954.1:196839-231594 GCA_009806455.1 Tetrax tetrax | reverse complement strand
GTGCAAAAAAATGTTAGTTTTCATACTGACGCCTAAAAAAAATTCTTCCCTGCAGTCTCCCTTTTTACTTTTTCTTGTCTTCCCCCCCTCCCCCCAACTACTTAGAGACTTAAAGAGTCATTACGAAAGTTTCAATTTTAATTCTTGTTAAATCTGGTCTACAAGAAGAGACGCCTCTTATAGATTTCCTGACACCTTAATGACCTGGACTTTTAAAAATGTTTTTACTTTATTAGCTATGCTAGAAAGGAAATCAACAGCAGCACTGCTTCTAATGGAGAAACAAACAACCAAAAAAAGCCAGTTAAATGCGGATTAGACATAGGAAATTTTGTAAGTCTGAATTTAATATGCTTGTTTTCAGTGGCACGCAGCTTTAGGAATCAATTATACATAACTTAAGTACATTGAAATTGTCGCTGTGACTTACATTTATGAGGTGTGATATGAATAAAAGACCAGCCTGGATTTTGAGCAGATAGGTTCTAGGCAACGGATCTCAATTTCTTTGAACTTTGAGGGAATTAGATGTGGGCTGGCATTTGTGGCTTTGGTTCATCTCCACAAGGTTTCACAAAATCAGAATACCAAACTCAATTTCTTCAGAAATTTGAGTTACTCTGATCTACGTCTGAATGTCATGGAGGCAGTAAGTGAGTAAGGTTCAACAAATGCTTACTGAAGTTCACGGAAGGATTTGAAAGTTAGAAAACACCATCCCAAATGTTAAAAAAAATAAAAATGGTTATGGTTACACAAGCAACTAAGTCTGTGGTTTATACACGGCAGAGTGCATTCAAGCATTACGAACAGGTATGAGAAAGCTCATTTTAGATATCATGTTCTTTCTTTTTACTGAAATCCTTCTGTGAGGTTTTTGGTTTTTTTTGTGCATCATAATCTGAATTAACAAGATCCAGACACTATCAGCTTTTCTGGAACTTTTCATAGCTGTTGTATTTGAAAACACTAGTGTTAGTGCACTGAAATAAGCAATCCTTTTGACTCTGTTTCCTAGGTCTGTTGCCTTAATCAGCATAATAATATAATCAGACTGGTTATTATTCAACTCGAGAAAATCCTATTGATTTCACTGGGGAAGTATTAGACTTTGAACATTTACAGATGCTGGATTATACTCCTGGCAGATTCTTATGGATCTCTCTCATCCTCCTCTGGTTTCTGCCCTCCAAGGAGCTTTCCTCTGTAGACCCATGTCCTCTATAAGGGTTTCAGTCAGAAGTTTTCACTCTATCCATTAGAACCCAAATGTCCTTTGGGATGTGAGTCAGGCCAATAGGCAATCAAAGCTTGCTCTAACACCTATTACTTGAAATTGTGCCTTGTTATGTTGAAGAGTCAATTAGCTGTCAAATATGCAATTAAATCCATCTATATTTTGTCTCATTAAATCAGATATGAAGCAAAGAACGATTTTGAATTTTTCTTTTTTAAAGACAAAGATTATCCTGGTCTCAAAAACACCTGAGTAGCTTCCATGCATAAAATTTATCCTGGAGCTATTTGGGTTGAGATTGCCAAAATGTTACGTGCCCTTTGACTCATTGACTTTAATGAGAGCTGAGTGGCTGAATCTTTATGTATTGCTTAGAAATTTGGGAAGATGGGAAAAGCGTGTCTCAATTACATGAAAGCATAGTATTGCATGTATTTTAATTGCTCTATTAGCACTTATTCATCAAGAAAATGCTGAAATACAGTAGTAAAAAAGGTAATCCCTCAGAGGAATGATGGACAATTCCTTGTACAGCTGTAGCAAAGGCAGTTCCCAGAAACAATCAAAGTTGTTCAACTGTTGGCACATTTGACCAATGGTGGCCAAGATAGAAACTGATACAGGAATGAAACATTCATGAAATTCAGAATTTTCACAAATTTCACATGATCCAGTTCAGAGGATCCTCAAGATCTCACTTTAACAAAATATCTGAGGTCTCACTGAAGACTATAACATACCTTCTGAATACCATTTATTTGAAATGGTCTGCATTTCCACTGACTTCAGGCTCCAGCAGATGTAAGGTCTAGCCAAAAAGCAGATAACAAGAAACTGGGGAAACCTTCAGAGGAATGTGGAAAGAAGGCAATACTATACATTATATTTAATGTAAAAATAAGAAGAAAAATAGTATTGAAAAGATAAATCTGCACTATTCTTTCCTTTTTATTTTAATTGTTTAAAAAAAAGGGGGCGAGGGGGAGAAGTCTCTCTAGAAGTCTCTCTTGCCTGCCAGTTTCTTATAGTAGTATCTGGTTATAGGCTTAACAAGCCTCAGCTGATTGATAAGGACTGAAAAAAAATAACACAGTTACAGCAAGTAATTGAAAATGGCGAACTGG
The DNA here is from genome assembly GCA_009806455.1 of Tetrax tetrax. Taxonomy (NCBI): domain Eukaryota; kingdom Metazoa; phylum Chordata; class Aves; order Otidiformes; family Otididae; genus Tetrax; species Tetrax tetrax. The sequence goes on along the minus strand of WHYT01013954.1, from coordinate 229,233 downwards.
GCTTGTTTGGTCACTTGTTTGCTGTGGATGGCTGTTTTTAAACTTTTTCACTACTTTGGTAGTAAAAACACATATTTGAGAACCAAGAAATCTGTCAGGGTGACTGACAGGGTCCAGCTAGTCAAAGAGGTCTCCATGTTGCTGCACATCTTTCAAGACTTATTTTAATACATATCTATTTCTGTATTGAGTTATTTGCAATTGGCTGTTCATGCTACAAAAGGCAACTTCCTAGGAAGCAAACATAAACCAAAGAGAGGGATCTGTGAGTGAGCTACAGCTCAAGGAGTATGGCAACACGACGTATGAGCACCACATCCCTCTGGTGGGAAGGAACAAGCCTCCCCAAACCTCCATCTCTCTCCCACGTTGCTTCAGGGGCAACACAAAAACACCCTGACCTTTGCCCTCAGAAGGTTGTAAGGTTGTCATCCAGCCGTCAAGGATTAATTCAGACTAATTTATCTCCCGCTGTGCTCAGAGGAGCTCATGGTTGTTCCTTATGTGCTGTCTTAATGCCATGAAATAGCATTTACCTCACCTGCATCTTGCAGTTCCTTGGCAGTTCCAGAGGACTCACAGAGCAGGATGCAAGTCCCTGTTGCTGTGCCGGATTGTGGGCATCCCACCAGAGGAAATCCAACAGGCACTTGGGATTGTTTCATTGAATGGAAGAGGCAGAAATGTCACTTTTAGAGGCTTTTTACTTCCCTCACAGGAATCCTCAATCTGACAGTCATGTTAATAGACCTGTAAATACATGATATGAAAAACTGGCATTTCTGCAGGAAATTAAAGTCTTGTTAGTATAACATTAGCCTTTGTTATCTGCTGGTGGTTACTGGAAGTGCCTTGTAAAACAGTGCTCAGGCAGGTCACTCAGATCAGCACTTTTTTCCAGTTTGGGCTTTAGCAAAATGTTTTCTTACAAGCTCCTCGAAAGTAAAATTTACCAGTTCATGGTAAATCCGTGGAGAATTGCATCTAGGATAAACACAGCAATTTGGTGAACTTTTAACAGGAAAAGCTAAGATGAATACACGAGTCACCTGCAGAAGGTTAGCAACACCAGAGCTTTCCATCTGAAGCCCAAAGCCTTCTAGCATGCCCAGTGCATGTGGTCACAGAAGTTTCCTGGGATCCCTGTTTTGAGGAGTAAGGCAGGAGGATGTAGATCTTGGAGCAAACGCAGCAAAATAAAGAAAATGGGTGGTATTATTTCCAACCATTGGTGCACTGATTTACTAGGTACTGCACCAATAATTTCATGCAGCTGAAGCAATGCCTTTAAAGGCAGAGGAATGGACGGTGAAGCTGTTCAAGGGCAGGGTATTAGCTAAGGGACTGGAAAAACATGGTGATATAGAAGTGCTCCCAAATTCCAGGAGTAATTCTGATTGTTGTTGGGTTTTTTTAAATAATAACCATGGTTAACTTTTACAATTGGAGGACTCTGGTTCCCACTGTTGTTGGAAGCAGACATTGTAACTGGAATTTCATGAAAGATGATTACAGAAATTACAGGATAAAACTCTTCCTCCTAAACTGAATTGCACTGGTATGAGTAAAAAAAATTAATCTTGCATTTCCTTTCTTGCTTGAGAAGTGGAAGCAAGTGGAAACTGCTTTTGTCCCTCCAACACAAATGCACAGCTGCCCAGTGGGGTTGGCTGAGGCTCAGAGAAGGGTTAAATCCATGTGAAACCCCTCAGCATCCCCCCTCTGCTCCTTTCATGTGTCACTTCTGTGTATTTCTAGTCAGTCCAAAATCAAACAGCTCTTTAGCTCCATTAGAAAGACAAATTCAATGAGAAACCTAGCTCAATTTTAAGACTGGGGATTTAGATAGATTCACATCAGACATTCGGATGAGCTTAATTAAATTTAAAATATATGTAATTTGGCCATCATATCTCTTCCTCTTTTTATCTCATGCTTATATGATATCAAGAAAAAATTACAAGACACATAAGCAGACTCTAATTATATGTTCCTCAGTCTGTGGTCTCTGCTAGCATGCCATCTCTCACAAGATATCACTCTGTTTAGCATGCATAAGTTTTTTGTATACCGTTGGTAAGTCACTACATTATTTCCAACCTTGTACAACTTGAGTTTCTAGACACAAATGTCTTAGTAAACTTCGCAGTTGTCTCCACCTATCCTCAGAGCAATCTTTAGATTAAGGGTGAAATGAAAAATCAGGAAACACACTATCCTTCATTTGCTAAAAAGTAAGCCTGTCACTGCTAAGATTGTAACTTTTAATTAGGCAAGAAATAAATATAGGACAGTTGGGCAGACTATAAAGCTGTAATTACCTTTTAAAATTACTGCTAACAAGGAAATTAGGCACAGCATGGAATAGCAGCAGATCAATAGCAACAGTAAAATGAAAAAGATTTTGCTGATCTTGTATTGTCTGTGGATGCAAACTGTAAAAGAGGTCCCTACAGGCCTCACAACAATAACCTACAAAAGAATGAGACACAAAGGGTATCAAGCTCAAAGATGCTTCAATTTCCCTAGGTGGTGAGCGCTTGTCCCATCAAACAACCTATTAGTCACAAACTCATACAACCAAGAACTCTCAGGCCTCTTGAGGTCTCCTGTCATCTTGAAAGAGGTAATACCAATGAGAGGCACTAGTTCCTCTTGAAGCATGTTCAGTTTATTGTTTTTCAGTGGCTCAAGCAATTTATGATGGTGATGTTGCCAACACATATAAATAAGTTTGCACATCCGCTCTTCAGCAAAGGTCTGGAGGCTCACTGCAAATTAGTTAACTCAGAGAATTAAAACAATAAGTGGGCAGAAGCACTTAAAATCACAAGAATCTGCCATAGAAGAATAAAAAAAAAATCTTTTCTTCACCTGCTTTAAAAGTTATTGGCTGATGTATCATAGCAATGGTGCATTTACAAATATTTTGTGTTGTTGTATATTTCATAAAAATAATTATAGCTTTGCTGCATCCAACTTTGCTACAGCACACTTTTAGTTCTTTTTGGAAATGTTGAATGATACAGCTGTGTTTTGTAAAAACATCCATTTTTCAATACTGAATACTAGCAAGGTTTGTATTAGAAAAGTAAAAAAATGTTGCTTTTAGATACCTGGCAGTAAGATTTCGTTTTTTTCTTTTACTCACTATACATTGTACCCCAAATACTGCATAGAAATAATTTCACTGAAATACTTGTTTAGGTATCCAATGCTGTTGATAGATTTTCAAGAGTTATGTTCCATGTTGGCATATGTATACATTTTAGGCTTTATACAAACCATAATGATAGGTATATTTTAAAGTAAGTTAAGTACATATAACCCAAAATACTCTCTGTCAGCACATTTGCTTATCAGTAAAGCAATAAATAGGTATAGGAAATCTTTCAGATTAACTGTAATTAACAGTGTGTTAGTTACACAGTTTAGCATCAGAAACTGCACATCCAGCACCATCATTTCAGGGGTAAAGATGTGTTAAATGGCAATGCCTTACAGTCTGCCTTTTATGTAGCCATTGTATATGTAAAGGCTGAAAGGTAGGAAAAAGGTTGATATTCTTGATGATGAATAATGTCTGTTCTACTATTCTAGTTATTAATTTAGAGCCATCCTACTTACTATTATGCTATTAATCAGTCAGAGTATGTTTTAAGTGGTTGTTCTATTAGTTGTCTTTTCTTGTACAATTTACAGCAACAGAAATCAATGTATCTTCAACACAAAGCCTAATCAACATTCAAAAGACTCCTTTTAATTACCTTAATTGAGTTGTATGTTGCGTTCCAAAACACCAGAAATACTAACTGCTTTCAGCTTCACCAGATACCTTCAAACAAAGATGATTCATTGTAAATAGGTTTTAGACAATTCATCACTCCAGTATTTGAACCCATACACTAAGTGGGAATCTGGTAGAAAAAAAAAAAAGTAGTGCATGGTCATGTATTTAAAGATAGTGGTCATATATTAAAATACACTATTTTTCTAGGAAACCTTAATTCTGCCATTGCTACATTTTGAGTGCTTGACTTCGCAAACAAAACAAAGCATACATGTATTTGCCTGTTTTCTGCGCTTTAGAACCACTGAGGAAGCACAGTACAGTAGCTGCAGTCAAAAAAAGAGACTGTAATTGTTAGAAGACACACACCCTGTAGAAAGCTGCCCACCCAGACCCAGCAAAAAATGGCTTCAGTCAACTGTTCCCCTCTTATTCTAGAAAAGGCTTACACCCTGTGTAGAACTCATGTGGTCAAGACGGGGCTGTTCCTGATCCTGGGACTAACTGCCCTCTGTGCTGCCAGTCAGGGTGGTGGTGGAGCAGCATCCCCACCAGGACCGGCTAACGCAGTAACCAGGCTGTGAAGTCAAACACAGGACACGGCACTGGGGGTACTCCCCAAGCATCCACAGACCCTGTGGACTGGAGGAGAGCTCTTTAAGCCTGGTCAGGCATCAGACAGCCTGTTAAAATTCACAGTAAGGGGAGAGGTGGATGAACTAGAAGAGTGCAAACGTCCTGTGGATATGAAAAATGCTGACTAGGTCTCAGTCAGTGGGGCAAATAATAATTGTGAATCAGAGGCTGGTATTGCTTCCACTGCATTATTCAAGGTATGCTTCATTTCATTTTTAATATAAATATCCATGTTACGCTGTGTGCCTGTGGTTTCATATTCCCAAGAGTGAGACTGGGGAAGAAATACCTGTAAAGGTGACTACAGGGCTTAAATTTTAAGTCCCTAAAGCCTGGGAGCTTTAGGTATGGGCTTGAGCCATATGTTTTATTTATTTTAGGAAGGGTCCCCTAGACATATTATTGAACCAGCCTTGGTTACTGTTATTGATATCTGACATAAGGTTATACTTAATCACTAACATTTAGTACCACTGCTATGAGGAATCTGAAAAATCCAGTCTGACCAGCCAATCTACCATAATGGGAAATCCTTTCCAGACCCCAACAGGCAACTGCATAAATAAAGCACACAGCAAAATATCAAACCAGTGAATAAGCTGTCATATAAACAAGCCAAACAAGCTAGTAAAACCCACACTAGCATGTAAAGTAGGAGAACAGAGATCTATGACACCAGAATGAGACATACAAACCAGGACAGCAAATGCACTTTCTTGCAAGGGATCAGGCAACGGAGGGGCAGGCAGAAAAGCTGAATTGGAGCCCTGAAGCTCCACTGGAAGCAATAAGCAGTACCTTTTTAAAAACAGCAAAAGAACAAATGTATTTTTGTAGTATATGACTTGGAAATGTGTGGGAGAACAGACACCGACCCTTTCTTGTCTCTAAAAATTTGGGAGTTTTTGACTGTTTCTGTGTTTGATCTGTGCATGACACATTCAGCAAGCAGGGATTTGTCTTTATAAAATTAACCTGAGTGCATATTTCAAAGGCTGGCAAATGCTTCCATGGATTTGTAACTACTGAATCTACGTTCCAGTGCAGTGAGGGAGATTTTAGGGAAAACTCTCTCCCTTCATAGCCAGCTGAATATTAGATTTTACTTTTTCACCCCTTCAGGAGAGACAACCACACTGTTTCTCCTAGAAAGGGGAATAGAACTGAACAGATAAGTGGACAGTTCAGCAAGTACTGCAACTCTCCATCATTAGTGACAATTAAACTCTGATTAGGTTATATTGGATTAAAATTTTCAAATTTTAAGAAGCCAAGGAATTTCACATTGCTGGAGAACAACTGATGCTCATCTTAGGTCAGAACTTGAAAGAGAATAATCTGACATAATTAAGCCAGAAGTGTGAAGTTGAGTCCACATTGTTTACATCAGCAATGTACTTAGCCCAGTAAGCTTAGCCCAGCCATCTATGTACTCACTCCCACCACGCAGGTTCCATATTAGCCCTTTTCCAGTATCTGTATTAAATGCCTTTTTTTTTTTTTTTTTTTTTTTGTCTTCCAGCTTCAATGTTGCTGAATCTGCATTCCAGCTAAGACTCAAAAGACATTATATCCATTTTAGCCTTTCTGAGAATATGAGGGAAGAAATCATAGAGAATCATACAGATTATGTACACCACAGTTACACTTAAAAAACGTAATTAACAGCTATTAACAGATGCTTTAATCGCAGTGTTGCATATAGTAACCACGCCCTTTTCCCACAAGCTAAGTCTGTAATTACCATGTATTTGTATGGGGGACTCGTATCTTAGACATGTGGCTGTAATGACAGGTTTTTGTCTTATTTTTTTCCCATTATTGTTGCTACATTTTTATTTTTAAAGTAGAAGCAAGAATCCACACAATGTCTAAAAAAATACAAGCTGAAGTATTTTCTAAGAATTTAGTGGGCAAATCTGTCAATGGAAAGTTATTGTGTGCCACTGAGTGTGGTTTTAAAAAATAAAACCATCTATGGGATTTGTAATATTGCTCATGTGTACTCTATTCTTCCTCCAAGAGGAAGCTAGCTAACTCGTCTTAAGAATAAGTTTCACAAGAGTATTTTTTTTCTTCTCACACAGAAACATGTTTGGTTTGGGAATGAAAAATTAATTATTTGACCTGTTATGATAGATCAGACATCTGTGTCACTACAACAGACTCATTTCAATTGAAATCAAGTCTCTGCAAAAAGGGGAAATTATCAGTTTAAATGCACAGCTCCTGGTTGACGACTTCCTTACCTTATTTCCAGCAGGAGGCAGTGGCAAAAGCTGCAGGACATTGCAGAGAACAAAGGTTGTCCCTTTCTAGTTCTGCCATCAAGTTTTATGCTCTGCTTCACTATTCATCTCTAATCCAAATTCCCAAATGCCCATCTGATTACCGAATGATAGTTAGGAGCATAATTAAACTCCAAAAGTACCTTCTGAGCATTTCATTTTCATTCTCACATCATGTAAAATTCCTAGATGCAGTTCAAGACCAGTATGTAGAAGACAGGGTGAATATAGGTTGATGAAATGGGTAGTTGATGAATCAGTTACGGAGAAGAGGAGTTCATGAGGAGACAGAAGTTGTACAGATAGGAAGTGAAAAGGAAAAGATGTGGATATCAAATACTGAGAAAATAATATCCTCTTGTGGCATTTAATTATTTTGCTTTGCTATCTTTTTTTTTTATTTTATTTCAACACTGGGATAAAATAGGGGGGACAGTACTCTATCTGCCCTTATCGGGACCAGTTCTTGTGGCTTATGGTAGATTACAACCACCTACTCTATTTGACCTCTTTGACAATCCCAGTTGGAAGACACAGGATATTACAATCACAGAAGTAAACTGAGAGCATCACAGAGATGACTGTTTGATTTAAACCGCTTACCATAGGTCCCTGCAAGATGGACCTTAGACACATAACAGCAAGGAGTTCGGTATCATCAATTCACGCAGCTTGGCAGCTTGGCAATATATGAATATCCTTGAAGAGTCATAAACTTGGTCAGTTAAGTGGTTTCCTACACGTGTTGTGGAGCTTGTGTGTTGCAGTCATCAACACTTCCCAATGCCCAACGTGCCCAATTGTGGACTCAGCAAGATATCACCAGCTGTTCAGCTTTTGACTCAATTGATCTTGAGCAGTTCTTCTGCCTTTCTACTCTTTTGTGGCTCCTCTGTACTTGGTTCTTCTTTTATCTCTTCATTTTTTACTTTGCTTGTCCTTTTTGGGAGGACCTTTCTCATCCCTTTTCTCAAGTTTCTGGTTAAAGCTATCCTTGAATCTCCTTTTCTCTTTATTTTACACCTTATCACTGGCTGATCCTATCCTTTCATTAAAAAAAAAACACAAAAAACCCAACACATGTAATCTCTCCAGGCTGTTGGCACGCACATCTACCTTTCTGCTTCAGAGCTGCCAGCCAAACTGAAATGTAACTTTTTCAGTCATCTCCCACTTCTTAGCTCTGAGCAGGGTATTTTTTCTTAGATAACTCTTCTCTACATTCAAGTGTTGTGCCTGCTTTCTACAACACATAGGTAGGATGCAGACTTCCCCATCTGCCTGTACAATGAAACTTGTGTATCTACGGTATCCTTGGACAAAGCAAATGCAAGTCTGAATAACAGATATTCACACAGATGAGTATTGCTGCTAAGATAATTTTCCTAGCTTATTGCTTTGCCAATGGCTACTTTCTCGCTTTTCTTTTTTTTTTTTAATTTTATGTGTCTTCACCTTCTCTGCAGTGTCAGACATAAGCCATTTGTCTTCATTTTCAGAGTTCTTTGCCATCATCTATGTTCACTCATTATCAAATTATTGACTTCCACCTTGGGTCTTCAGTCTGCTCCCAACTCTGGCCTCTCTCATATTTCTCTTAGGCACAGAAATACATATCTTCATACTTTCTACCATGCTGCACATAGAGTTGCCCATAAATACCTGTGAAATTACTTACTTAGCCTCCTTCCAGTACATCTTTAAAGCTCTCCTTGACAGCAATTACTCTGGGGACATACTTTACCACTGCACGGAGTGCTGATCCTTGTTTTCCAGTGCTCTCTCCTCTGTCTGCATCCACCGGTTTGCTGTCTTTTCATACTTGAGTGTTGGAAATACTTGACTGCAGGAACTTGGTTTCATTCTTTATTGGTATAGCAAGTATTCAAATAGGTTCCTGGCCCATGACTGATCTCTGATTCATGATGGTATTAAAAATAAAAAACAGTAACATTGAGAAACAATAATAATAACAGGAACAACAATAATAAACTAAGAAGGCTTTAGGTATTTAATACTAAACACATTTCATTGCAGTTTTCTGGAACATGACATAAAAAAAAAAGCACTAGAAATGGCAAGGAATTATGGGAACAAGGGGGAAACAAAGCCAAGTGAAACAAAAATCATGTCTTAAGATGATATCTTATACTTTCTTTTTAAACTAATTTTGGTCACTAAAAAAAAACCAACAAAAACCACACAAAACCAAAACTCCCACAACCCAAACAAACAAGCAAGAGCTAAAATCAGGGAGGAAAAGAAACAGTCATAGGAAATGAGAGGGAGACATGCAGATGACACACAGCGTATCAGACAGAAATAATAATACAAAGCCAGGAAATTGTTGTCCCCTAGTGATGACTGGCCCACAGACATGCATAGCACTGCTTACTCCACCTTCCAATATTGTTTGGATAGTTAACTGTAATGCACGCAATTACTTCTTTAAGGTTGCAGAACCTTCTCTCAGTGCAGAACTAGCTCACTTTTATTGCCTTTTACCTCCTCATCTCTGACATCAATGAGAAATAATCACCTGTATAGCTACCCAAATACATCTGTGAGAAAAAATCTTTGCCAGAAAATATTACACTCCTGACCAACATTCCCTTAAGCAAGGAGGTTTGGTGACGCAGATGTCTGTCCCTCCTCTCTGTGCTCACACAAGAGGATCAGAGACAGATGAGAACCTGACTTTGAACACTTGACTTGCATGAGACTCCTTCGGCTTTGCTGGCATCTTTGTCTCTGGTACTTACCTTGCAGCTTGTTATGTTGCTTGTATCTGTCTCTTGGAGCATATGCTAAGAGATTTTTCACAAAAATGTCTTGTGGAATTTACACTCATTTTTGAATGCATGAATTTTGCAATTTGAGGGTTTGTTCTTCTGCTGAGTTTTTTGTATACTGGGCTATTATTTAAAAAGCTAGGAAAAGATTAAAAAAAAAAAGAAGTCAGGCTCACTAATAGATTTCTGGAATAATGTATTGCTTTTAGGTTTAAAATTGTAATGTTTCACAGTAGCATTAATATGACAAACAAAAGCAAACCCAAACAATTCAAAGGACATTAATAGTTGATGTACAAACATGCACTTAAGAAACAGCAGGAGTTTTGGACTAAATAAAAGCAGAAGTAAGGAGAGACAGCTGGGAGAATGGAACAAGAAGGCTTGAAACTTTATGCCAACAAATGATAAAGTACAGTTTTTACAAGCCTACTTTCTTTATTCTCTATTCAAATTTTTTAAAAATAGCATTTTGCTACTGTCAGTAACATTTGTGCACTGACTAAAGTTAAAAACACACTGGCTGTGTGAAGCTTAGTTTTTATTCAGCACAGCCGGTGTAAAATAGATGCAAAAAACTCATTTTGCTCAAACTTAAGTTTCTTTTTTTTAAAAAAAGTAAGATGCCAACCTTGTAACCTTTCTGCACATAAGTATTCACTTCAGATCAATAATAACCATCCAGATATTGCAAAGCACTGTACATGCATTCATTTATCAACAGGAAAACTTAAGCTTATAAAGACAAGTCCAGCAAATAAGGATTTACAGAATCAGGTCCTAAGTTTTATCTGTCATATTTAAACTGATTTAAAACTAAATACCTTCAAAAGCCTGAGGTAAAATACAGTACACATACTTATGAGTTAAAAAGGCTGTAGAAAGCACAGAAGATAAACGTAAGATGGCAAGAACAGCAAGTTCAGTGCCTGTTTATAAGCTTTGGATTCAGCATCCATATGTTTTACAACTGCCAAACCTTTTTCAGCTTTCTTTTGCTCCAATTTAAAAACTTACTGACATAGCTGCATGTGTACAAGTACATGTGTGTGCATTATGTATATATAAATTAATATTTCTGTACAGAGTGGAGAAATTGATATAGTTTTATTGAAATCATGAGCCATGGGTTAGAATTTAGTTATATCATTAGGTAAAAAATAAAAGGTTCAGAAAGACATAGCTTAAACACATTTTTTTTTTCTGGCCACAAACTATGACAACAGTATTTCTTAGAGTACCTCTGTACTAATGAAAGTGTATGTATTTCTTTAGGTCTTCTTGTGCCAACAGGTTTTGAGTGGTGATTTGCTCTGCCTAAGAAATTGATGGCTTTTTTGTTACATACTACCAAGGCATCCAAGACACACACATCGAGCTGTATCTAAAAGAGCCATCACAGTAGTTCAGAACAATTCCATAATTTGATTTCCATGAATTACACCTCTCCTTTGTTGCATTTCCTGATAGTCCAGCTCTCTACAGAAAACCATTCCTCTTTTGCAATGAAGTGACACTCACAAAGAAATCTTTTCCCAGTCCAAATCTGTGCATTTGTAAGCTTTTAGTGCAAGCACCATGAATCTTGGGTGCTTTGGCTGGAGCACTAGAAAAAGTAACTTTGTAGTAGTGAAAAAAAATATCTCTGTGAGCCAAAGGCTGAAGCAGCATGCAGTATGGAGCCAAGCTGGCAAACGAACAAGTGGAAATGGATCTTGCGTGGGGCTGTCAACGCATTAATGAGAACATTCCAAGGGTAAATTAAATCATATTGAAGCTGTATGACAAATGGCATTTTAAAAGCATAGAAGAAAAGGAAAAACAATCACTAGTGGTGCAAAATGGTAAGCAGCACCAATAATGACAAGCATTTCATAAAAAATTTGGTCTATTATTAGCACAGAATTTTCTTATACTTGCACTCTAAATCAACACTGGCAGCTGAACATGAGCAATATTAGACTAAGTTTTGTCCCAGCTAGTAAACAAAACCAGTACAGATCAAACCAAATTTCTCATGTTGGGAATGAATGCTGCTCATCAAAAAGCATCATGATGAGCAGCTACAGGATGACAGCCCTACAACAATCAATCATCAGTCAGTCATAGAAAGTGCTTATTCTGCCATTATACAAGGATCTTTGTTACTATATGTGCACTGCTCTCAAGAGAGAAGAGATAAAGGTTTCTTTCAATGATTAAAGCAATAGTTTTCATGCAGTAAACCACACTTAATTCTAGGGGAAAAAATAAGCCAAACCAAACCTAAAAGAGGAGAAAAATACCAAACAACATAGATAGAAGCAGTGGCATTAGTGAAGGATCCCTATTCTTCTATTTTTTACTTTATTTAAAAAATTCAAAATTATAACTTTTGTAGTTTAGGGAAAGGTGAAAGGATATTATAATCCACAGTAAAATATTCTCGAAGATTTTATGACTTAATATTCCCTTTCAAAATGACAGGGAATATTGCACTGATCCAAATTTTGACAGTGGAAACTGACCCAGTGAAATGTGTGTCCTTTCAGAGTAAAGAGAGGGCTGTTTTAAGCTCCATGTGAAAAATATTGAATTATACTAGAAGTTTGAAAATAATATTAGTTTAAGGTATCTAAGTATCTAAATACAACGTGTATAGTTCTGCAGTACAAATGCAAAATTAAAGTGCAAAAATGGTTTGAATCTGTAGAAGTTTTTTATATTATAATTCATAACTCTTGAGACCTGCAGATAATACTATTAAAACCCCTGGAAAAGGGGGGTGGAACGGGCAAAAACATTTCTGCTGTTTATTTTTGAAACATATGCATTTTCTTTCCCCTAAGTGAGCCTACAACCACCCTGGCACCTATTCTGCACCACTAAATAACAACTGGATGCTCATGCTTGGAAAGCTGTGCGAGGGAAGCAATTTAAAATTTATTTTCATAGTGGAAAATAGGTTTTGCCAAAATAGTTTCAGTTTATGAAAGGAGAGAACAGCTGTATTTGGTTTATAATAAATCTTTCACAAATCAGTAAAAGCAAATAGACAGCACAACTGTAACCCATAAAAGTGGAAAATATTAAACAACAGACAGTGAAGTTGTTAAACTTTCCCACAGATGCTGTTGGTAAAAAGCCTCTGCAGAATACGTACATGAAATGTGCATGAAAAGCGAACCTGAAGGCAAGACGCATTGGAATGAGGCAGAATTACTTATTAGAGGAATATCCTATTAAGGTGGCTATTCTGGGTATGGAGAAAGGTTTCTCCAGCAGTTTCCTACTCCCATTACTGAATGTTAGTGCAGAATAATTACTTGCTTGCCAAAAATGACAGGACGTTGACCCTGCAGACTTATTGAATTCATACTGCTTGCCTCCAGGCCATGTCGGGGGTTATTCAATTTTGCCTGAGGAGGACAATCTATTATGAGAGATGAGTCAAGAAGGCCTCTTCTCTGATTGCCCACCAAAACCATTATCACAGTGTAGAGGGGGCATGAGCAGTGAGTGGACAGACAAGGCAGCGCTGATCCCGATTACCGGGGGACCAGATACAATTTGCATTACGAGCAGCAGTGGAGCTCAGGGCAATCAGCTGAGGACAGGGCCGCCAGCCACACGAGCGCTGTGCAGCTAATTGCTTGTGCTTGGCCTGACAACCTTCACCCTCACAAGGAGGAGGCTGATTGGCTTGATCTGCAACTGGATGAATATTTTTACATTGACAAAAATTTGCAAGTTATCGCCAAAGGGAAACCCAATTGTTTAAGGTGCATACATTTTTACACTTCTGACACCACCTCTTGTTGCTGTATAATTGTTTGACGTTGATGTTTTTCAGCTATTTAATGAGACTGACTTAAGTCACAGCTTCATTTAAAATGAACAGACTAACAAAACCAGCAAAAACGCATCTGTGGAATTAAAAAACCCCAAAAACTCTAGAGAATTAATTTTTTAAAAAAGATAAATATGTGTACCTTTGCAACAAGCTTGCCCCAGCATCAATGGCAATCTTTCTAGTGTCTTTTAACCACTTTAAATCAGGCCAATTTTTCAAATGAGGGTCAGAGACTTACTAGCTTTTTACAGGTTCCTCAGCTTTGAAAGGAGCAGTGCTGTATTACACACCTGAACACAGTTGCTTAATTTATGGAACTAATTGGACATGTAAAATAAATCAATGTTTTCCAGTTCTCAAAGGATATACTCTTCCCAACATTGCCTGGTGCTACTGAAATTGATCTGAAACCTGACTCAACACAAAATGAAACCACTGGAAATGCTACACGGCTCATTTAAACGTGTTGGTTTTATCTGAACCACATTAAACTCTTTGCTTGTGAAAAAACTGAAACTTAGTGCAGGAATTAATGTGAAAAAAAATAGGTATTAGCATGGAAAACTTGCAATTTTTTCCTCAGTTCTTTTACTAGAAATGTGGGGAATCATCCTTCTGGCCTTGCACCCTATTTGCCCATATGTTGAGTAGTCTGGAAGTGTAAAACTGTGATGGGAAACTGTTATCTCAACAAAGCAATTTAACAAATCTTAACATCCAAGAAAGCCTGAAATATCTTTGTCTAGATTTGAAAGTTAGTTAAAACCTATGTCTAGTAAGCTTATAAAATTAAAGTCAAATATGCATTTTAATGGATCCTAGTAAACCCACTTTGCATTGTTTTGCTGTCCACGTTAGCATAAATTATCACCTTTAAAAACAGAACAGAAAATTCTAATATTATCCATGGATCACCAAAACCAAGAACAAGGCAAAGTGGGTATTAACATAAACCAATATATTCTGCCATGGTGACCGGTCTGTCACTAGTCTGTGGGGATGGGTGCAGTGTGTATGTATCTACAAGTTACCAGACTGATTCCTCTTGAAATCACAGCTTGTGTTACAGCAAGGGCAAAGGAAGATTAAGACATTGTGTCAGTCTTGTTTGCAGTGAATAAGAGAAGCCCATATTTAAGGACTTGGTTTAAGACCTCTAGGTGCATTCAGACTGATAAAGTCAGTCCTTTCCTCATGAAAACTCAATCCCATAATTAATTGCTCTTCTTAAAACAAACAAACAAAAAAATCCAGCTGTTCATAGTAACAACATATTCATTTCACAAAGCCGAACAGTAAACATCAGAGTAACAATGGGGTGCATAAACAGAGATATTGACTGTCACTTGGGCTATCTGGGACTCCCCTTTCGTCCAGGGGTTGCAGAAGGGTTCAGAACTCCCATCTGTCCTGAGTCATCGGTACCAGCCTCACATTGATCTCCCCCGTTGAGCTACCTATAGTGATACAAGGTAGCTCTATTCAGGCACTTGATTCACATCATGCAGAAATAATAGGGAACTATTACAAAGCATTATATGACATTAAGCAACCATGGAAAAGCATTCAAACCTTGCTCTGAAGAAAGTTTTCTCAATTTTCTCCCTGGCTTTTCTGGAGTGAGCATTCCTGTAACATCAGAGAGCTTCAAAGCACTGGGACAACTTTTGCCTGAAGTGAACCAAGGGTCCTCTGGCCAAGATCCTCCTTGTCACATTTTCCTTGCATCCCAGAGCGCAATATCTCCCACACATTGCATGAAGAAAAGTTACTGAGAATCATATTACCCTAATGAGATAATAATAATAACATTTTGCATTCTCAATTGGTGTTTACTCAGTTGAAAGTTAAATCCCAAGTTACATGCATGAAAGGGCTGTATTAAAGAAGACTCCATTTTAATATTTACTAACTTCTTAGTATCTGACTTGGCAACCCTCATAACATTTTTTCAACAATAGGGGTTTTTGAAGGCTTTGTGCTCTTTGAGCAGGATTGGGGAAAGCTCTGGATGGATTTCCTTTGTTTTACTTTCAAGCATGCTAATGAAAGAAACTGCTTTGTGGAGCCTCACACTGACATCCAAAGGCTTCCTCAGCCATACTGGACTTCAAGGTACCTTGTCCATACCAGGAAGAAATGTACAGGTAAGGGCAGGGGATAGGCTGCCTCTTTTTTCCCTGAATCATGCACAGCAAGGAAGAAAGCAATCAGCTGGCAATTGTGTTTTGCAAATAATTGCTAACAGCAGTGGAACAGTGACGGCTGAGAATCTTCCTTGTCAGCAGGGGAGAGTGGCACAAAAAGGCGACTTTCCTGCCATCCAACTCTTCTGGGTCTGCTGGGAGGGCAAGACATGCTGCCTGAGGAGAGGCATGGTGCTAAAATGGTTCTGCATTTCACCAAAGATTACCTTCCTAGCATATTTAGCACAATCTGCTAGTGTTAGATATTAAACCCCAACTATTTTGTATAGTTTCTACACAAACGTCATCTATCCACCCTTTCCACAGAGACCACACCAATTCACATCCTGAGATCATGTTGCCATCCCTCTGTTCTTTACAGACACCTGAAGATTATTCTTCAGATGAAATAAATATTTAATTATTCATTCTCCATCATAAGCCTGCCCCACCCTAGAGAGAGATCAAAATGCTTCAGCTAAATCTGGTTTTAGCTCCATTAGAAAATATAACTACTAGCCTTCCAAACTTCTAAGGAAAGATATTTAAATGCAGCTTTTATTGTAGAAGCGCTAACAGATAGGTACTATAGCAGAACCACAACATTTCTATGGCCCCAGTGGCTTCACTGTAGATGCAAGTATTTTTCAGGTGATATTGACAGTCTGCTGTCCGTGGGGAATGTACTCTAGCACAACATGGATTGGCTCAAACTGCAGAAAAGAAAAACTGCAGGATAAACACGTACCTTCCAAAGGGCTGTTAACCAGCAATATATGGCTGTTTATGTCCAGAAAAACAAAGCTTTAATGAATCAGGAAGAAATGTTCTCACTTGTTTAGTCCTTGACATGGATATTTTAGATGTAAGTGCACCAGACAGATTTCTCTTTATCTGGCATCTTTTGCTTTGTTTCCTACTAGGTGATCAGCATGACTAATATCCCCAGCACTGGATTTCTGAAAATCAGTATTTTGTAATGTTTCCTTTATTAGAGCCAGATTAACCAGTAATGACAGGACAGAAAACAGAGACACTTCAGTCAATTCTGTCCTTTCCTCACAATTCTTTCATGAAATCAGTAACAGTTTTGCATAACTAGAGGCAGGAAGATTCAGCTGCGGAGGTGAGGATGCTGACCTCCATCCCACACTGTGAACAGACACTCAATCCTACACATTCTGCTGTGGCAGAAAACGGCTCTTTTAGCATTTTACATAAAATAAAGTTACAGCTCTGAGGAGATCGGACCTTTATTTTCCAAAGCAACCTTCCTCCTATCACTGGAAGTGCCTGGAACTCAATCAGCACCTCATCTGGAAGGATTGACTTGAGACATTGATTCTTGAGATGCTGGATTAAGGCAGCAGGAGCGAGGCAGATTGATCCCATTTGTAGATTTTTCTCTCAGTTTTCACACCATAGAAACCATTTTTACATTTTTGAACTCTTTTTCTGTCTACCTTTTAAGAAATAAAATGCTTTCCCCTGAGGTCACTTTAGGCTCGCAGATATAAAAGCATATCTGTGGCCATTTCAAGCAGCTGATCAACTTAAAATTGAGTAGAATTTGATAATTAAATGAATTGACTAATTGCATCCAATGCTTTTATTTGTGGTTTCATACTAAATTAGGATTTTGTTTAAAGACATTTTGGAAACAAGCTCTTTTAGACCATCAACATATTCTGCTACGTAAATTACTGTTTAGACACTCTCTTGTTTAAGAAGGTTGTTTAATTAATGCAGTGCAACAAGTCCAAGAAAAGCTGTTAAATTCTGCTATAGAAGTAATTTGCATGTCTTACCCTTTAAAGAATGTTAAAGCTCTAAAAAGAAAACTTTTTAACCAGACTCCAAGTTACACAGATATCTTTTTGTACCAATCGACAAGAGCAAGTTATCAGAAACTCAGTGGGTCCAGTGAATGAAAAACGCCTGGGTGAAATGATGATCAGCACAGGACCAACAAAACATCCTTCTTCAGTGTTTCTCTGCCAGGGAGAATTTGGCTAAAATAAAAAAAGAGGTTTTCTTCCCAGCAATCCCTGAGTGCCAGTGCAATCCTTGGGAGCCATCATCAGCCATTCGTTCAAGCATAAACATGTTAAACCTGCCTCTGCAATGAATAAGGTCCTCTGGCACTGCATGTGTTACTTCTAGTCATGGACCATAATTCTGAGCTCAGCACTGTTCACAGATACACCTCCATTTGGGAGAGCGGTAGTAAAAACTTAAAGGTCTCTGGTTTCCATATGATATTTTGTGGCATAGATGGATTTTGCTCTGCATTGGAGGATTAGGATTAAAGTACAGACATAATAAAACTTCATGGCTTCATTCCCAACCTGAGCTCTTCTTATTAGAATCACATGGGGACATAAACTGATAATAAAAACAGTAAATCTGTTATTATTTGATTAATATTTATTATTTGTACATGGGATATATTGTGAGGAAAATAAATTCTAAAGATGTACCAGCAAAGTTATGCTAATAAATCAATCACCCACACTAAGTTGCCCAGAGACAAGAATTGCTTAAGCAAATAACAAAGTTTAAAAATCAGCTTTTGATTTGCTTGCACTCTTCCATACAGCATATCAAAATCCGATGTATAAGGAGAAGGAGTTTTTATGACAGTACTGTCAAGGTTTGTGTGCATAAAAGGAGGAGCTAGAAAAGGTGGCCATCAAACTGGCAAATGAAGAGAACCCCAGTGAGAACTAGATCTGGGTAGGTGAATGAGCCTCAGCTTATAACATCAGGACGAATATTACCTCCTGGGTTTAGACATAGCTCGGGTAAGAGGACCTAGAGAGAAGCTAGTCAAAGCTGGGTGGATAGACCTGACTGACAGGCTGCTATTCAGGTCAGGCTGACCTGACTTGCCTATAGCGACTGAAGCAGGAGGCACTGGCAAGAGGAAATAGAAGTAATTGTAAATCTTTGAACCAGAGGCAATGACAAGATGTGTGAGAGGAAATGGCGAAGAAACTGGCCAAGGTACTAGCTTGAGTAGCAGAAAACAGATCCAGGGTAATGATGTAGAGGTGGTAGTTTGCTTAAATAAAGTTGTCACTCAAAAGAAAGAAATAAAGACAAGAATAAGATCCTCTGAGTGCAAATATGCACTTCTGGCCTGACTGCAACCACAAATACTGGAATAGAAAAATCAGCTCAGCAGCCGTGATTCAAAAAAGAATAACCAGCTTCAGTACAATGGGGAGCAAACTCTTTGCCTCTTCTTGTTTGATTTCTTTGACAGTGTTTTCCCTCTGCCCATAGTAATTCTCTGATGCTTTCTCCCAGAAGTTTTCTCTGGGTTCTTGCAGCACCACTGAAGCACGTAAGAGTGTACTTTCTTATGGGCCAAATCATATGGCAGAACTAGCTCTCCAGTCTTGGTTCCCCAAGGAAGTATTAAATTCAAGGACATGGCACAACAGGTTAGCACCTTGCACTCAGATAACCACAACTCAGTGGATTTCTGAAGGACGTGACAGCCTTTGCTTGGTTAGAGATGTAAGAGAAAATAAAAACATCACTTTGTATTGTTTACAAGAGAAAAACTGCAGACCTGCTTCTGTGGATTCCCACATGATGCATCTGAAGGTGCAAGATGACTCCGTGACATGGCAGGCTGTATACATCAACTGTCATGTTAAGACTTTCCATGTTGTCATCAAGTCTAATGGCATGACTCTTGGTGACCTCTAGTTATCGGACAGCCATAGACAAACTTGCAAGAACAAACGCTAGTCTTTGGATAGAGACGTTAGATAACTCTTCCTAGGGAGTGTGAACTGTGCTCACAGTGGTGAGCAGAAATAAGAAGGTAAAGTATTTTAAAATGTGGCCCACAGAATAAACATCAACAGCAGGAGAATGATGAAGGTGAGTCAGGTCATATCATTTGCAGATACTGCAATACATCTACTGCTACTGCATGCCACTACTCTCCCAAATAAGTGTGCACAGATCAGGGCAGGGGTGCACTGTCCAGCCTCACAAATGCTGTGTCCTATGTCCTCCTCCATGCCTGACACCTGTCAGAGTCAGGAAAGGAGTTCATCTCCCTTTTCTGCTGCCGCCAGGTCTCGGGGGCCCATGCTGCATGCTGATTTCCAGCCCTGCTGCAGCCCCTGTGCCAGACCCAGCCCGACCCTGGGAGCCCGGAGCCGAGCAAAGCTCCTCCCTGCCAGTACAGCCAAGGTCAGCTCCTCATTCATGCCCTTCTCCCAGGGCCTAATACACTTTCAATTTCAAAATTTGTTTGCTACAAGCTTTCAACCTTTTGCTACCGTACAAGCACTCAGTCCATTTGCCACGTCTCGTTGAGTGTTTTGAATAGCATTGAGTTATTCTAAAGCATGATTTTCTGCATTGTTTCTCTCATCTGTGTCAAGAAGCTGTACAAATTCTCAACTCACTGTCAGAAACATTCTTCCATTCAGGCCAACCATTCCTGAAAGGACGTTTTAAAGAAAAGAAAAGAAAAGAAAAGAAAAAAAAAAATTCTGCATTGTGACCTAGCAGCTATTTTCCTTTTGAATATGGAGGCACCAGCACCAATTGCTCAGTAGTTTTTGTGTAATTTTCATTTAAGCATATGTGTGAGAAAGCTGGCATATAAAACATTAGGCTAACATTTGGCATCTGGAACAGTGTTGCAGGAATTAATAGCTCCAGCTTGCAGATAACATTCATGTTGATGACTGACCTATTGAACTGTTATATTTAGAAAGATCATTTAGAGGAAAATCTCATAGGCTATTGAATTTGAAGCTGTTCCAGCTACTTTGTGAGGCTTTTTTTATCTTCCTTTTCTCTTCCCTGCAGTGGAATTCTCCAAGGCAAATGGAGTAAAATATTTTGCTAGAGGGGATACTTTACTTTCAAGATTTATTCCTTTGCACCACAAATATATCAAGGAAAAAAAAAAATCAAAGACAGTAGAAAAAAGTTGGAAGAACTGGAAAGTTTATTTCCAATCTCAGTACAAGAGTTTGACAGTCAAGCAGGGATTGTTTGTTTTATCATGTGAGGGGGGCTCATTTTTACGTTAGGCACCTGCAATCAACTGAAATAAGTTACATTACTCTCTTTTCATATTAGTTGTTTCCCCTTTGATGCCATGTCAAGGGAAGAACTGTCTTTCCTACTTACCTCGGACATCTGCTATAGAGGAATTGTCTTTTAATTATCTTGACAGATAGAACCTGCAAGCTTGTTTTGATGAACTGTGATGTATATGACATAAGATATATCAAATCATTATGTGTAAAAGCCTATTTAGTATGCTAGCAGAATGCTTGGTCTTTACTTTTCTCCTACCAATAGTTTGTATGTTGAGATAACACTTGCCTTCATATTTGCAATATGGTCAGACCACCATAAGCACACCCTATTACCACCTGCCTTTCTCCGAGGGAAGAAATACGTATTACACTATTTAACAGTCTGTAAAATCCAAACCTGAGGGGATATTTTGCTGGTCATTTCACCCTGTGCATTCTCCTCCTCTTTATTCTCTTCTTAAAGCATCATGCATGACTTTTCTGCCCATATCAAGTGTTGATATTGAAAACAAACAAATACATGTTATTATTAAAGAGATTCTTGCCAGGAGGTAAAAGAAAGATGTGCTCCTATGAGATTTGCTTACATATTCTGTAGATTGTAGATAGTATAGCTTTACATTTATTGAAATTGTCTTATCCCTCGAGTTCTAAGAAAATGTGCCTAAAGCTATTATCACATCTATCGACTCTGTGGGATTTAACGGACGTGGCTCCTGCTCCCAAGTGGCTGGAAAATGACCTCTATGAAGCAAAGTTCAAGCGGAGTGAAAGCTCTGAGACTGAGATTAGAGACCTTTCAGTTGCCTGGTAGGATGAAAGTGTAAAATTATATGTGACGCTCTGTTCAGTCACATCAAACAGCTCAGAAATGTTTACTGAATGAACTACACAGTCGCTAATTACACTTTCCCCTTAAGTATTCACATTATCATGGGCAACAAATACCCAGAGAATCTGGAAAGGGAAAGCTTCTAATAAGTATGCAACAATTACAGCAGGCATGGTTTTGCACCTTAATTTTCTTATACTGATTATTTATGGTGAAGAAGCAAATTTGGCCTGTCATTGCATACAGTATCTCTGTATCTCTGCTTCAGCCCTTCTGAAAAAAAGACATAATAATTTTTAAATCAAAATACAACAACAGGAGCATATCTACTAACACTAAAATAAACACAGCCTTCCTCACAACATGGTACAAAACATTGCTTTAACCTAGCGACTTTTAGTGATCAGGCTGTTCAGTATGGCCATATATATAATGTCTAATGATTACAGCAGCAATTAAAAACCTGATGAATGAAATTGTGTTGAAATTACTCTTCTGCTTCTTTCTGAAGGAAGTGCATTAACCTTCTACATCATTATTATTATTTTTTTTTAAATTCTTGCAACTTCTCTATGTTAAAAATTGGCTTTCTCTTGATATTCACTAATTCCAAATTTTGTAACATAATCTAGAAGACTAATAATGAAAGGTCTTCCTTCCACAAGCAAGGACCCTGCTCTACGCTTTAACTGTCACCCACAAAAACCTCTGACCATGTAGATGATCCAGAAAGCAAAAGCAAGATGCAGGGGGCCCAGGGCTTTCTGAGTTGAGCTTTGTGGGGCAGTGGTGGTAGGCTGACATAAGGCTCCAGGGGAGAAGGGAAGAAAAGGCCAGGGGACACTCTGCTGCTGGTGGCTGCGTGCTAGAAGATATGCTCCACCTCATCCACTTCCAAGCCACTGGAAGACCTTTAGGTCACCAAGGTCACTAATAAGCCCAGAGTGAGAGAAATCTGGGATGATCCATTTCCACGGGCACAAAGGCAATGAAGCATTCAAGCACACAGTCACCATGCAGAAAGTAAGGTAACGGCTCAACCTGTTCCATTTGCATGCTGTCAGTGGCCAATTCATAGCTTCTGGTTTGTTGGTTTTTTTTTCCTTTCCTTCTTTGAAAATGCATTTTGCACACTGGGAGTCTTTTTTTACTTCTTCTCAGTGATTTTTTTGGAGTCATACTATACTCTGGTCAGGAAAAGAAAAACCAATTTGCTTGAGGGAATAACTACAGCAGACAAAAAAATGGTACATGATAAAACTCAGAGTTATACCAAACTGCTGACCCAGTCCCAAAGAAACTACTGTTTTGCCATCAGAATATTTCTACTGTCTACTCAAAGCATAGTTTAGTTAAGCAGTTTTACATTAGCAAGTTTAGGCAACAAATTATTTCACTGAAAAATATTTGATGTTATAGTTATTGAAAAAATGTAGCTTTATCTCTGTCTCTGAATTTAATGTAGATCTTTGATTTTTTTACTCTTGTAATTTTTCTCAGATAAAAATTAGCTTTTTCCTGATCTTTGTTAATTCCAAATTTTGTAACATCACAAAAAAAAAGCCTAATTAACAAAAGCAGAACCTTAATCTTCTACAATATATTCAATAACCTGCTAGTAAAAAAGTATCCTTTTTTTCCTCTCCACATTTATATGATCTCTAAAACATGTGCTTAATTAAAATTGATCTCTCTTACTTGAAATCTTTACAGACTGACTTAGGGAAACATGGCCTCAGAGTTATTTGAATTTACATTAGCAGAAGATCTAACCAATAACATGTAATTGCTGCTACATAGTGTCATTTACACTTAATGCTACCTTCTCAAGCATTTTAATCACAACAAAGCGTACATTGTTTCCATTTTTACAGACAGCTTGATTCAACCCCCGGAAGCACATAAACCATGGTACCTGGCACGAGGTAAGCTGCAGTTTTACAGGAGGAGGAGTTTTTACTCAAGATGGATAATCTGGCGTGGCAGGAGCCTGGTGCCGAGTTCCAGGGTCCCGCTCACAGGCACAGGGGCACATCCCACAGTATTTTTCCTGCTAGCTGAATTAGGCAAACCACGAGCATCGAGGAATTAACCCAAGATGGCAGCGTTGGAGGTGTGTGTGTGATATTCTGGTTTTTTAGGCTGCATGTTTTAAGGCTCTGTAACCATACTTGAGAAACCTACTGTAATCAGAAAAAAACATGGGGGGCGGATCTTTCCTTTTAATTTCTACCTGTGTCTGACTCTAAAAAGACAGTAAAATCTCATTGATTCATTATCTTCCCTAATCTCTTCTGAAATGTCTATTTTATTTTTGCCCAGTTACAAAACTTCACAAATGTTTCTATTTCATTGTCATAGGTTTTAGTTCTACCAAGAAAATCCAGAAATGGATGACGGAGAAATTAAACTTGTACTGCAGCCAAAACAGGTTAAGGACACAAGGACATGTTCCAAGGCATCCAGAGCAGCCCAGACAAAAAAAAAAAAAACCAAAAAAAACTAAACATGCAGAAATACAAAAAGTACCTCTTCCACACTGCTTTGCCAGAAGGAAAAATCCCACAGCCCGGCCATTCTCAAAATTTTCAGTTTTACTGTCTCCAGTGAAAGGTATTTTGAAGGTAGATGTCTCAAAGACAGTCTGACGTGAGAAATGTAGCTCAAGTGACTTAACAGAGAGCCCAAGGAGCAGAGACAAATCCACACTCTGGACTGGCTGATGCATAAAATATATCTCAAGCCTCTCTCATACACGATCTGTTAATAAATGGTGGAATTTTAACATTAAATCCAATCAAATTTTGGGTGAGTAGTGGGATCAAGATAGAATGGACACTTGGTTTACTAAAAAGATTTGGAAATCACAATGAAATAAAGCACTTTTAAAAAATCACGCATACATTCCATGGCCAGAATTCAAAATCCATAAGGAAATAACTCCTTTTGGAGGAGGTGTTTTCCTTCAAACTCTACCCTTTATGGATAAGTTGCAGAGCTACCTCGGCGCAGAATTTACCCAGTCCTGAATCTATTCATAACTCTGTCATTATAGATCACAATGAAAACATAAACCCCCCATACCTTATTATTTGGAAATTAATATCCAAATCTTCCTATCCACTCTGCTTGTTTTCTCCCTTCCCAGTATTCAGAGGGTATTATCAATAGTAGTGAAAAATGGCTTCTG
Organism: Tetrax tetrax; assembly: GCA_009806455.1. Lineage (NCBI taxonomy): Eukaryota > Metazoa > Chordata > Aves > Otidiformes > Otididae > Tetrax > Tetrax tetrax. The sequence continues at coordinate 204,606 of WHYT01013954.1, read as the reverse complement.
TGGCTCCTGCTAATCTCAGGGCGATGGCAAGCGGGAAGGATGCAGAGGGAGTTAGCAGTGACAGATCCCTGAGTAGGTGCTGACAGGAAATCCTTGTTCGGTGCACATTTTCTGTGGTAGGGATGCTAATGTATCAGACAACACAACCTGAGGTAGATGTAGTCTGGAACTTGATGCCCCCAAAAAACAGGTCTAGCTTTTGTTTCTGAGAGCTTTTCCTATTTGACTTTGACAACTCCTGCTCTCTGCAATAACAGTTACAAAAAAGACATTTTCAAAAAAAAAAAAAAAAAAAAAAAAGTGGAAGGTCAATTTAAAAGATGGAAACTGTTTTCAGATGTTTTAAACTTTTGTTTCATTTATTTTTCGTAGAAATTTTTTTCAAAAAATAAAGAAATTAAGGATATGCCCTGGGCTTGACTTCCTGTGGGCTAGGAAAGGGATAAATTATGTCCTCACATTGCAAAAGGTGATCTTTTCTCCCTACCAGTGCTCTCAGCATCTGCAGGTCTCTATCCCTAGGGAACAATTATTTTTTTACCGAGCAAGTTTGCTCATTAGAGAATCTGACTACCACTTTATTTATTTCCAATAGATGGTGCCCTCTTTTTGTAGCAGATGCTGAAACTGAAAATAAGTTCCTTAAACATATACTGTTATGATTGGGGAATGTCAGATGCAGTCTGCCTCTGGTTTGTGATGGAACCAGTACGAAGCACGGGCTGCCAATTTTGGTACTCAGTGGGAAATTGTAACCGGCTAATTGATGACTCAGGAAAGGACAGGCCGAATCTTCAACAAATATTTCCTTCGTATAAAACATGAATTATACACTGAAGTCAAATGTCATATGATGAAAACAGAAACAGATAAATGTCCATTCCCTTTGTAGATGCTCAGTTTTAATTCCCTCCTCTTGGTAGCACCATGTGCCCTCACCCACAATGCTCTTTTGGCCCAGACAGTGCCTTGATGTACAAAGAAAACAGCTATTTACAATGCCCTCTCCTGCCTACTCCATCTCATTTTTTTTTTCCCTTAAAAAAAATAAATCTGATTTTCTCTCCCCAGTCTGAAAATAATCTGCAAAGTATTGTTTTTCTTTGAAATTCACCTTTAATAATTCCCATCCTTTTGCTCTTCCTGCACCTGGTAGCTCTAGATGGCCAGATGGATTGCTTGTACCATCAGAAGAGAGGGCGCAGCAACCCCTCATCATGGTCCATTTGAGACAGTCCTCTAGGCAATTTAACAATGGCTTCTCCCCGCCACAATAAAACACTTTATAGCATTCTTCTCCAATTCAAATTGACCTGCAGGGCACATTTCAGTAGCAGCTTAATTCACTTTCTCCCTTCCCTTGAGCTGAAAACGGTAGGGCATTAGTCGCCGTATAACGTGACGTCTACACCTTGTCTCTCCTATTATCTAGACTAAGTAAATCATAACAACAGCAATATAGTTGTGCGCTGATTTAAATGAAGAAATATGGTTTGAGGATAAAATAATTCTTCTAATTTCTATGTAGGAAAGCCTCACACAACATATTATGTCAATGACATCCCAAATCAAGATGTGCAGTCTTGAGAAATTGTTTGATTAACTTCTGTCTTGTAAAACATCTTCCTGTGGCAAGTACTTAAGCCTGTAAGAGCTGCCAAGTTCAAGCCAGGGTGGCTCAGGCTATAAGTCTTTCTGCAGTCCTTTGGGCCACTCCGTAACAAGAGCTACCATTTTCCTGTCACTGTCACTTCGCATATCCAGTCTCTAAAGCTCTGTTTGTTGTTTCATTCTGTTCTATGTCTCCCTTAGGAACTTCTTCATTTTAATATAAATAGAGCGCTTCATCATGCAGTGCCAAAGACTTGTGGAAGGTGCAACTCCCAATATTACTGAAGATGATGCATACAGATGAATTTGGCAGCAGATCACAAACAAAGGGCCTTAATGAAAAGGGGCAAACTTCTTAACCCAAAGGTACAGAAGGGAAGAGTTTGAAAATAATAAAGGAAAGGGAAAAAGAACACCTCCCTCTGCTAACCATTGGTTCAATTGTTATTTACAAACATCACCAGAAGCAGATAATTACACCCTTTTGCCATACATCACAAATACATCGTATAGCATGCATATTTTTAAAATTCGTTTTAATAAGATTTTCCTTTTAACATGGAAATTAATTTTCCTTCTGAATTGGGAGGATTTTTTAAAATCCTATAATATTTCTAAGCAAACATTAATTTTGGAAATATTAATAGTTGCTTTTTAATATTGCTTAAAACTTTGCACACTTTTCAATTTTGCCTTTTTTGTATCTACCCATTTATATGATATGATCAAGGATATGATAACAAGCTATGATATCATAATATTAAAATACAAAAATTAGGCTAGTATAGGATAATAGGATTAAGGATGCCCAAGCAGAGGCATGAACTCTGATGTGTTATGTGTTGAGAGAACAAAATAAAAAGGCAGCTTCTAACACTTTCATAGTAACAGTAAATAATAATAATAATAACAACAATAACAACAACAATGTGCTACAACCACTGCGTAACACTATATGACATGACAGCTGAGATATGATACGTTCTGGTCACCTAATACTTAGTACCACGATAATTTTTATATTTTTGGGAAAAAAAAAGTCTCCTATAAAAGTGACACTTGAGATATTTCAAAAGACATGAAAGAAATCGGAGGTTATTTTAGTTCTGCAAATTTTACCTCTCATGTGTTGGCATATAATCCCAGAACCACTGACAGGCTGGATCTCATCCCATTCTGTACAAAGTAACACAAGGGGGTCAAATAAAATTTGAGTTTTGCCTTAGCAGTCGTTTATAATGACTTAATTACATTTAAACTGTCTTCTTCACAACCCTTTGGCTTTAGCCTCTTACTTGGACAACGTAACTGTTTCTTTCATGTCCATATGGAAATACGTTAGGGATGGCATCAGCTCATGCTTGCATATTTAATGTGCTTGTGCCAGTTTAAAAGCTTACTGAGTGACAGTTCTTAGCACTTCTGTTTCCTTTTCTGCCCTCTCCAGTGACTACGCAGGTTATCTCATATATTTACCACACTTTTTCAAACACTACGTGTGCACAAACGTCCCAGGCATTTATAAACTGCTAATACCCGGTTACAATTTCACAAGTTGCAAATATGCAACCGCGAAATTCAGTAGTTACAAAGCAGAACATTTGTACATTGTAAATTCCTGTATATTTCTTAAGTTGCATGATGGGGAGCAGCAGGTGACATTATCCAGTTTTATGTGCACTTTACCTTTCTTTAACACCCCTCTCACTCCCTTCCCTCCTATCGATGCTGCTAAGTATAGAGTTTCATTCATTCACTTTATTGCTAAAACCCATTGTGCTGAAAAAAATCATTTCTGAGAATTCAATATGACCATAGCCGATGTAGATTTATCTGAATACGTATGTTTGCATGGTTATGTATGTGCTTATGTACGTAGATGAGAGTGAGCACACAAGGAGGATGGAGGTCACATCACAGTATTTAATGGACATACAGCACTTACCCTTTCTGCCATCTACCCTCTCTCCCCATTACCAAAGAGTACAAGCATATTTAAGCTCGTGACACTTCTGTGAGGCAGGGGACTGTTATTACCCCTTTTTTTAGAAACCTCAAATTCAGCCTGGAGTCAGCCAGTCAGGCCAGTGTCTTCCACTTTGCCACCCAGCAGCAGCTCTCTGGGCCTGAACGTTTTGATTTTGCAGCCTTTCCTGCCAAATGGGAAAGTTTATCAAGACTTTAAAGCAAAACAACGCCACGGTTAAGGCAACTCAATTTGCTCGTAGAGGTGGTGAGTGGAGGTTTCAATGTCCTAGCTCCATCCCCTGCCCCCAGCAAGGCTTGAGCTATTTTACACTGAGGAGCGCAACATGGATCCTCTCCCTCCTACAAACCTCCCCTAAGACAAGGCTGCAGGGCTGTGAGCGCTCCCTCTCTTTTGGCCAAGGAAATCATGCATGGAAAGGTCAGACCAGACCCAGGCCTCCTGAGCTCCAAGTGTATAGCACATGGGCGGCAGAACCCCTGTACCGGGCACCTCGCTGCCAAGGGACAGGACCCTAGCAGGGTGTTTCTCTTCCTGCAGAAATCAGCACGTGGCAAACATCCTATGGAAATCTGTGGAGCAAGACAAGCCAAAACAAAATTCATTTTTATGCACCATGGAAGCACTCCTAGACATGTGCAAGGGCTTTTACTATAGAAGTAACTCATCTGGTATATTAACCCTATGTTCTTGCCATACCTGCAAAATTCCACCTTTTTTAAAAACAAAAAAAAAAACCCAAATTACCTAAATGTTAGAGAAGAGATATCATAGAAGTGCATTACCAGGGAAATGTCAAGTCTTGCAAAACAAACATGCACAGAAAGAAAGAATGAGGCTACTATCTAACGCCTTTTAATACCTTTTTAATATAATGACCTGCTCCCAAATTATGTATAAAAAGCTGTGTAGTCTATATACTAATCACATCTCAAACAACTGTCATAGAAAATACTTGCTTGATATCTGCAAGATGCCCTTTCACTAGGCCAATAAAACACAGCTATGTGATTATTATTTTCAAATATACAATATTCTACTTCATTAGTAGCCCATTGTATCTTCAGGCACACCACCCAGAGTAAAATGCTACTTGGGGAATAAAGGAGGATAGAACCTACCTCATAATTATACAAGACAATGCGACATAAGCAAAGGTTGGTATTTAATCATCTTATACCATAACTGATACCTTCTGATGAGGCAGAGCAGCAGACACAAGTGTATTTTTCTCAGAAGGCAAAGACTAGTAGAAATTCTTAAATAACAGTAGTAAAATTCTGCTGTCACATTGCAAATTAATTGGTGGCAGAAGTTAGTTTTAGTTGTCTGAAAAAAGTCATACATTTTTTGTGAGAAAATAGTTGTGTAACTCATATCTTCACCCTGTTCATGTTTTTGCCTCACCTGTGTCAAAACATCATAATCTTACAGCTGCTAATTGCAGCAGAGTGGCGCCTTGAGTTATTTTTGTGGCCAGCATGAGATGGCACGTGACATTGTACATTGCAGTAACCCTCAGTGAGGCCTTTCCATCATAAAGATTTTAATGCAGAAAGAGGAGGGGGTGGAATCTCCCAACATCACTTTAATCTGTAAGTACATTTTTCTTGATCATTATGTAAAATTAAGGTGATCTGATTATTTCTCAGATTTACTACTTTAATGCGCAGTGGTGTAACACAGTAACTGTTACATTTTAAGGTAGTTCATTGAAGTAAGTGCATATTAGTTCAGTTCCGACTACGCTGGGCTTTTGCCCTAGCAGAACACAAGTGAATGAAAGCAAGAATTTAACATGATGAGTCATACCAATCATATTAAAAGCTTACCTTTTAGGGAACACATGAGGTGATATCCCGCAGCCCATATTTAGTAACCTTCTGATTGACTTTGGCAAAAATTCTGCTCCGTAAGAGCCATGTAGGGACTCTGGATTTTGGTTTGCTCTGTCTTTAAAACACTGAGAGATCAGATGTGTTCTGAGAACTACAAACAAGTGATTTATTTAAAAGAACATTTTCTAAAATCTAGCCGTTTCCTAACAGCCTACGAATAGGCATATGTTCTTTCAGCCGAGAATGCGTATCAGGTTTCCTGGAAACCATCCCACTAGGGCATGACTATAGCTCCAATATAAGCAGTGGAGCACTTAAAAGAGGGCTAATTAGCTATTTGCTGTACTTGACAGATAAAAGATGTATGCAAGCACAGAGAAAAGACTGCAAATATAGATATCCCTGATTATGTTATTGTCCAACATTTTAATTAATTTCTTAGACCATCTTTGTGTAATGTAGAAAGGTTTTAAAAGATGTGATAGTAACAAGGCTGTGGTGTTTCTTTAACTAATCACCATCACTGCAGGGTGCTGGAAATTTTAAAGCACGTTTTATATGCTCAGTTCATTGAAGAATTACTTTTACTTCTACTGGCCTTAATTTTTTCCTTTATTTGCAGAGCAGCAATGAGAAAGGTGTGATTTGATTCAACTAGTGTGCTGCCCAGAAGACACGGCGGATGCTATTTTGGCATGTAAATCGTCTACAGAGGAGACAGACTGGCTGGTAACTACAAATAGGGGCAGATAATAAAAAAGACCTTCGGGCTCTGCCGGCAACTCTGCAACTCATTCAGTGGGTGAGGAAGTAACACAGCTTCTCGTTTTAGCTACCCATAAAATTGGGGAATCGTATTTATCTGTCATTTGTGAGCATTGTGTGGCTTTACATTCCACCACCTGCAAAGTTCTCTGAAAGCCTCAGATGAAATTTCCTCACAATATATTTCTGTTTCTAATTTTAGCCAGAACCAAATGCAAAGTTATGTACAATGTGAGGTTAGCTGAGCAAATAAACACACTAACCAAACCTTCTGAAAAAAAACAAAACCAAAACCAAAACATTTTGGACTAGGGTTTAAATTCCAGCAGGAATCGGGGCTCCTTCCTGGTTAACTGATATGGTTTCACAAGTTCACAAGGATACACAGTCACCTTGGCTGCAAACTATTTTGGTGTGTTTCCATCAGGAAGGAAGGATTTGGCCCACATCACATCAAAATAATGAAGTATGCGTGCAAGCATATAGGCACCAACACAGTAAACAGCAGTACAGAAACCAGCAGCATTTTAAGCTTTGTTAATAGTGAGGGGCCAGGTACATTAAAGTAGCAGACAATTTGTTTGATAAGCAATTGATATTTGACAGGCCAGTGACAGCCCTGCTGTCAGGAGATCACTGCTCCAGTCTCAGTATGTGACTTTAAAAACTTCACTAGGGGAAAAATTACAGTCAGGCAAGCGGCAGCAAGGCATAGCCTAAGGCGCTATCTGCCAATAACTAAGTCCTAGGGAAAACTGATTTGTGGCTTCTGATCACATGAACCTATAGCCTTCACTATTGACTAATTGTGGTTCATCTGGATGTAGATCTATCTTGGCTAACAAGAAAGCACTAGAGGTCTTCATTTAGCCATTGAGCTGACTCTCTGGAGACATGTGTGCAGCTGTCTTTACCTTCTTACCAATCAACACATCAAAAGCTGCAGAATATATTTCCTCTTTCAGAAATGCAAACTGCAAGTGAGATAAAGTTGCCAAACTAGACTTGAAAAAGAGTGAATGATTATGACTCCACTCCAAATACAAAAGATAAATCATTTATGACCGTGCAGAACTTGGCTATCCATATAAATTTAGAACAGATACAATGGAGTCAATTTATCAGCTGGACAGCCACATCATTTTAATGTAACCGTAAAGGATTAAAACAATTTTAGGTGCCTTTTTTCCCTCAAAAGCATCAAACTGGGGAGAACACAAGCAGACTAGGTAAATGCACATTCCCTTGCACAAAACGACCATTGAATGACGCTGTTTTGATTTGGTTTATTTCAATGAAGAAAGCATACTTAAAAATAATCATAGAATCATAGAATCATAGAATCATAGAATGGTTAGAGTTGGAAGGGACCTTCAAAGGTCATCTAGTCCAACCCCCCTGCAAGAAGCAGGGACCTCCCTGACTAGATCAGGTTGCTCAGAGCCCCATCCAGCCTGGCCTTGAACGTTTCCAGGGATGGGGCATCCACCACCTCTCTGGGCAACCTGTTCCAGTGCTCTACAACTCTCATAATCTACTTGATGACATAAATACCAGCTGTTAATT
>WHYT01013954.1:163064-196819 GCA_009806455.1 Tetrax tetrax | reverse complement strand
AAATGAGCGTTGCTTCCCGAAGTTACGCACAGGAACATCGCGAGCGTGGCGGATGAAGAGCCTCACGGCTCTTGGACATGCGTCGCCAATCAGCGGGGATGCTTGAGGGGGTTACTACACCCCAAAGGGTGAAGAGGGAAGGAGAGAAGGGTCCAGCGGGAGGTTTTAGGAGAGATCCTCGGAAAAGGAGCACTGGGACAGAGACGGAGATGCCTGATGAGAAGGAACACATGGATGAAGCAGGAGGCAGCTCTTACGCTGCAAAACACCAGTCTGTCCAAGCCAGGAAGACTGACCTGCAACACCATTCCCCCACATCCAGACACATCTCCTTCAGCTTCTGCAACACCCCAGGGACCGGACTGGGGACCTCCAAAGGTCCTTTCCTACCTAAATCATAGAATCATAGAATTATAGAATCATAGAATGGTTAGAGTTGGAAGGGACCTTCAAAGGTCATCTAGTCCAACCCCCCTGCAAGAAGCAGGGACCTCCCTGACTAGATCAGGTTGCTCAGAGCCCCATCCAGCCTGGCCTTGAACGTTTCCAGGGATGGGGCATCCACCACCTCTCTGGGCAACCTGTTCCAGTGCTCTACAACTCTCATAATCTACTTGATGACATAAATACCAGCTGTTAATTACTATGCAAAGTATCCTACCTAGTCCAAACATTCTCCTAAAATTGGGGGGAAAAAATCACACACTATGACAGAAGTATTTGAAGCTAAAGCTACAGAGGAGACAGGCTCAGCAATTTTGACTTAAATCACTTTCTTGGCTACTACTTAGGTTAGCAATTCATTCAACTAAAGGCAGTACTGGAAAAACAGAGAACACCACCACTGAAGGAGCTGAGCTCCCTCATGCTCCATCAATGCTATCAGAGTTTAAAAGTCCACAGTCATTTTAGGGCTCAATTACAGTTTGACTTAAAGTCTAAATTTGGCTTATATTGGACTTAACAGGCAGACAATTTGCTTCAGTCCCAAATGAACAAGAATTTTGTGATGTCTGTTAGTCAAGGCAGGATCAGTCAGTGCTGAATATGACTTTCAGTTTCATAATATAAGGCATACCCAGCCACCACTTTTTCTTGTTTGTACTGTCTTGGTAAGTCAGGAGAAAAGTTTTTCTTGTGAGATTTCTCTTTCTTCCCACTCCAAAAGAACAAGAGTACAGAGAGATGCAGAGTCCTTGCAGGATTTCAGTACCTCTGCATGCCAGCTTGGCTGCAGAAGGGAAATGGTGAACATTTTTGCAATTTAACTTTCTCTCCAGTTAAATTGGGGGTTGCAGACTGGCAGAGAAGAGCAAATTGAGCATGTAAAATTAAAAGCAATGTAAAGATCCCCTTAGGATGTCAATTCTGAAGATAACTTTGCACATTTTTAGTTACATTAATGGACACCTGTTTCTGCCTTGCCTATCTTGATTGAGATCAGAGGAATCTAAAAGTAGCTGAGCAGTTTGGGGCTAGGAATTATTAGAAACTTAGAGGGAGAGAAAATTCAAAGCATGTTCTTCAGGGCAGATTGTTCTACGTAGCTAAAGCAGAAAAACTTTAGCTGTCTTTTCAAAGTTCTTAGGATTTAACAGAACACATTTCTGCCTCTATCAAGGTGCACCTATTGCTGTTTATTATTAATACCAATTTTGATCTAGTACATAAATGCACTTTTTTTTTTAAAAAAAAAAGTTTTATATATATCTATCTATCTCACATTTCTTGTTGGACTTCCACTGTGAAGCTTTTGCCCCATAGTCTTATGAAAGATGACAAAAGTTTTTGCAGGCAGGGCAAGCAGTTCAGCCTGTTCTCAAAGCAGATGCACCTTTCTTGTTACAAGACCTTCTTTTCACATTGCTTATAATTTTACAAAATTAACTCCCAAGGATAACATTTTCCATGCTGACATAGTTACTCTGGAAAATATCTCAAGATTTTGCCTCTTGTCTTTGAAATACAGGAATGCCTCTATACCCATGCAGGGATGGCTTATTACCACCCACTCAAAATTCCTTCAGCTGGCCAAATTGTAAAACTTTATGAGGAAAAATAAAAAATTAAAGAAAATCACACTTCAGTAGAGTTTTTTCAAAGTGAGAACTCTTAAAATTTCACCTTATGAACTCACTCTGGCCCACAAAAAAAAAAAGACAAGATGGGTGCAAAGCCAGGGCAAGGGTGACCTGGAAGTGTTTCTCAAATTTTCTCTCAAAGGGCTGCTCCTCTCCTGGGCTGCTGTCAGGTACTGTAGCTAGGAGCAGAGCATCACCAGCATTTCTTGTGCTCCTTGTTACTGCTCCCTGTGCAGGTGAAGAGAAGTCCCTGGAGCTGGAAGCCAAGGTGACAGAAAACTACAAAGAGGGAAATATGGGGGCTGCGAAAAGGAGCCTGGTGGGCATGAAGCAGAGAGAAGAGAGAAAAACTGATGAGCATTTTAGAGAGAATGGAGTTAAGGGGAGGATAGATGATATTTAATGAGAAATTTGGAGATAAATGTTTTTTAATTAGGAAATATTAATTTAACCAGCCTATCATTATCCTGCTATTACAGTTTTCCTATTACATCTCATTCAGGAAAGGGTTCTCACCTCCCGAATGGAAATTTTAGAAGGAGAAAAAGGCTAGGGGGAGAGAAGGGAAAGGGAAGAGAAACCTGATTTCAGAATAGCTCAATGCTTCAAATGTCTGCCTAAGTACTATGAGACTCCCCTCAAGGGCCTAATTCAGACCTGGACTTCAACCTCAGTCTCTCACTTTCCACAGAAATATCTTAACAACCAGTGCATTGGTTGATCCAAGGACAGCCTTTTTTTTTTTTTTTTCTTTTTTAATGCTTCTACACAATAAAATACTCTTCAGCTAGAAAATGCCAACATCCAAAATCCCTTACTTACTCCAGTTCCCCATTGCTCCACCCTTCATGCCTTATAATTCAGCTTTCAATGATACAAACGTGGCTTGTTTTCTCAAATCACTCTCTCCTCACTCAATGTGCAGGACCAAGCTGCCCTGGGATAGATCCAAGCTTTGCAGGCAACAGCTGTAGTACCCTTGCTTCATGGATCACAGAAGTTCTCATGTCTGCGGAATAGGAAGCTGACCACCACATGATATGACAAGAGATGATCTCATCTCGTCGTCAGAGCAGTTCACACTCGAGAATTAGCTTCTTCAGAAATAGACATCTCTAAAAGAAAACCTTTCACAGACAGACATTAACTATGCATTTCTACCTAGGCACCTGAACAAAAGCTGAAGGGGCTGATCTGCAGAATACACCACTCCTGGGTATGCTCTGTATATTTTAAGTACATACCCTATATTCTAAAGAAAATAAAAGAGTAAAACACATTCTGGATGAGGAGACATGGACTTCTTTAACCCTGAAATGTCAAATCTAAATAAAAGGTTGTTTCCATAAGAAGCAGGAGCTGATGACGCAAGTGTTTGCTTACAAAGAAGTATGCACAAGACAAGGAGCAAGTTACTGTTTTTTCTCATCTTAATCCCTCTCAAGTTTCTTGGTAGTTGTTTTGTAGACTGGATAGCTGCTTTGTGAACAAATTGTCTTTCTTCCCATTTAGAATTTGAACAATCTGTCCTTCTGGTGGAAACACCCGGAATCACTCTGATATTCTGTGTCAATTTAAAAGCAACTGAAGGAAATACTTGGCGCATCATAACATTTGTGATAGGCGTAATTTCTGAAAATATCTAAGCATAGAATCTGGACTCTTGAGACAGCATCTGTGCACTTTTTTTTTTTCTACTCCTGAGAGTTCCACATTTTTAAATTACTAGGGTAGTAACTTCCACAATAAGACATAAATCTATACATACAATATAAACCAAAGTAATTTTTTTTTAATCTATTTGCAGAACTCTGAAACTCCAGAGATATTAGACCCACATAAACTAAAAAGTAAAGCCCGACTAATTTCACCATACTAGAAAGGAGATTGCAGTCTTGGCAAAGCCTTAGATTTCGTCAAGGGACAGTCTTCCGAATTAGAAGATGCAGCAGTTGGCTGGCACACAGCAATGCCAGCCCTCAGGAGGACAAGCATGATGAAGACTGGTGAGCTTTCGAAAACAGGATGCAGCTCTTCAGCTTTAGCACATCAGATCTCTTCCATCTTTCTGCAAAGAGTATTTAGGATGCTGAAGGCACCTGTAAACAGCCTCTGCCAGGGATACAGCAGCCACACACCTCGTTGGTGAATACAGTTTATCCTTAGCTAATCAGTATAGCTGCAGTTAGAAATGGTAGCTTGGAGTTCAATCCCATTCCTCCTGAGCTGGTGTCACCCTTTTGCAGGAAGCCAAGTCAGAGAGTCCTAAAGTGCTCCAGGACTTCCCCTTTTACATGCTGAGGAAGACACAGGATCACGATTTGATATCAGGTTCCACTTGCAATAATAGAGCACACAAGAGATTTCACATGCAGGTGTGTGTTCCCAGTAACTCTTCCTCTCTCTTGTATTTTGCTGTACCAAGAGCACAGCTAAACTCCTTCCTTTTTTTTTTTTTTTTTCATTAATAATAAGGTAATTCAAATACTTTCAGCACAGCAGACTAACCATAACATGAGAATGATTACTCTAATATGCACCATGACTGATAAAACCTGAAGGTGTTACCTCATGTATTGTTTCTAGAAAATGGGTGATCCCTACCTATGGTAACCTCAAACAAAAGCCTATTAAGTAGGATTGCCCTGAAGCTCTGTGGTAGGGCACATCCCTCACATCTGTGTGGTCAGAGGAACCGGACACCACTGGTTCACCCCTCTCCATCTGCATAACACACTGCCACTGCTTCTCAGCCTGCCTCATGAAATCCAGAGCCTTGAGAAGAAAAAAAATGGTCCAAAGCACAGAAACTGTTCATGTGATGACTACCACTAACATTCTAACACTGTCTAGACTACATCAGGTGATTTAATGCTAAGCATTGTAATTGAAGATATTAATTTGAGGACTGGTACAAGTATCCTCAAAATCACAGTCAGCATGTGTGTATCACCTGCCTCATTCTTATGTGTTTCTCTCCTTTTTTCCTTAACTCTGTTTACCAAGAAACATTTCATTCCCCCATAGGTACAGTTTTCCAATTATTTTCCGCCTTATGGATTAAGCACTATATAATAACAAAAAAGACACCACCTTGTTTGGTGAAGGAGACCTGTCTTACACTTTGCTAACATTACAGACAGATTTCACGGTCATGGGAAAACAAAACACCCAAAATGGAGCAGTTATTAATTCAATAAATCCAGCTGCTCTCAGTGCTCTGGGCAAAAGGCAAAGTTAAAAACAGCTGCTCATTGACGACATGTGCGACCTGGCCAGGGGAAGGTAGCTGTTTTAGCACATCATCCACCACTTTGAAGGCTGACTGCACTCAATTTCTTAGACAATCTACACACCATTTTCGGTTCTGTACCTCCATAATTTATCACAACAATACCTCAAGCATACAGATGGGGTGGGGGGGGAGCAGAATGAAAGCAATTTACAGTATCAAGATGAAAGAAGCTGGACGGCTCAAGAAGACCTACTATGTAAATCATATCCACAACTTAAAGGAATGTCACCATAATATTCTGGAATTAATTTTTCCAGCATTCCTATATAGGTCACACAAAGGTAAATGTAGTTTCCTCCTCCCACTACCACTATATCTGGAGTTGTTTATCAATATGTTAAAGAGGAAATTGATTCTACCTCCCCTTTTCTACATGGACAATAAGAACCTTATGTATAAAAACTTCTGACAAAAATAACAGCAATCAGTAAAAAAATTAACATGCAATCTGTCTATATGTCTTCCCTTTATATTTTTGTGCTCATCCTTCAAAAGTTACTCTTCATGATACTCAAGATCAAGAAAGGAAAATAAGATTTTCCCACCAACAGGCTAGATCACACACAGTGTATCCCATTCAGATGTATCTCACCAATCTCACCCAACTTTAAAAGCACAAAAGTTATGTGCAGCTTTCATAACATTTCTAACAACTTAAATATGTGATTTTACAACCCTTATTTTAAAGTTGATTTCAAAACATAAATCTATATTTTCAGTTTTCTAAATTATAATTGCTCAACATGTCTGATTAATCAGAATTGTTTTATCCAATGAGAAAATACTAATTTCCTTTATAAGACTATTTGCAGACAAAATTTTGCTTTTTTATTGATGGTTAGGTAAACATCTTTTGCATATAAGTTTATTTTTTCTGTTTTCAGCAGGTGCACCATGTATCCCAAGGAGAGCCAAAACTGTGTATGCAAATCTCTTAAACAGTTTTTCATCTACTCTCAATTATCAATGACATATTTATTGAAGAAACCTCTGAATTTAACTACATTTATTGTGCATTTCTCAGCACTTGACTTGCAATCTGCCTCTCAGTCTCTCAGGATTTACTTTTAAAGGTACAGACATGTTAACAATTTCAAACAGCTGCTATGGAAAAAAAATCAGCACAAATGTTTCCTTCTTCCTCCTCATTTGTGGATTTAAATCTCAAAACACAGTAAGGCTGAGTTGCAAGAAGCAGTTGCAGTTACAGGATTAACTCCTGACACCTCCTTCAGCAGGCTTGAAGTTGGGGCTTGTACCAATGCAAAGGTGAGACAAGAGATATTAATCTCTTGCTTTTCACACTGGCAGATCCTGACATTTTGGGTCAAGTAAAGCGTTAATGAATGATAAAACTATTTGAAGTTACATTTAACTATTTCTAAGTATATTCCATGTTTTTCTCTCCTTCCAAGGAATATATTCTTAGATTTCAGGCAACCAATTTTAAAGAAATGAGACTTCTGAAAAGAAGACTTATTTCAGCAGAATACGTAGTACATTTGTGATATGTGGTCAGTTTCACGTAGGAAAGGTTACCCATTCCCATAAGAAAGAAATGAGGAAGGACCTTAAAGATCATGTAGCTCCAAGCTCCCTCCCTGGGCAGAGACACCTTCCACTAGACCAGGTTCCTCAAAGCCCTGTCCAATCTAGCCTTGAACACTTCCAGAGATGGGGCATTCACAACTCCAGTGCAACCCATTCCAGTGCTTCACCACCCTCACAGTAAAGAATTTCTTCCTTATATCTACTCTAAATCTACTTCCTTCTAGTTTAAAACTATTAACCCTTATCACAACAAGCCCTTGTCAAATGTCTCTCTCCAGCTTTCCTATAAGCCCCCTTTATAGAATCATAGAATGGTTACAGTTGGAAGGGACCTTCAAAGGTCACCTAGTCCAACCCCCCTGCAAGGAGCAGAGACATCCCTGACTAGATCAAATGGCTCAGAGCCTCATCCAGCCTGGCCTTGAATGTTTCCAGGGATGGGGCATCCACCACCACTCTGGGCAACCTGTTCCGGTGTTCTACAACTCACATTGTAAAAAAATTTTTCCTAATATCCAATCTGAATCTACCTCCTTCTATTTTGAAACCATTACCCCTTGTCCTATCACAACAGGCCCTACTGAACAGCCTGTCCCCATCTTTCCTGTAGGCCCCCTTGAGACACTGGAAGACCGCTATCAGGTCTCCCTGGAGCCTCCTCTTCTCCAGGCTGAACAGCCCTAACTCTCTCAGCCTGGCCTCATAGGAAAGGTGCTCCAGCCCTCTTATCATCTTCGTGGCCCTCCTCTGGACCCTCTGCAACTGGTCCATGTCCTTCTTATGTTGGGGACTCCAGAACTGGACACAGTACTCCAGGTGGGGTCTCACCGGGGCAGAGTAGAGGGGCAGAATCACCTCCCTCGACCTGCTGGCCACACTCCTCTTGATGCAGCCCAGGATGCGGTTGGCCTTCTGGGCCATAAGGGCACATTGCCAGCTCATGTTGAGCTTCTTGTCCACCAGCACTCCCAAGTCCTTCTCCTCAGGGCTGCTCTCAATCCATTCTCTGCCCAGCCTGTATTTGTGCCTGGGATTGCCACGACCCAGGTGCAGGACCTTGGACTTGGCCTGGTTGAACTTCATGAGGTTGGCACGGGCCCACCTCTCCAGCCTGTCCAGGTCCCTCTGCATGGCATCCCTCCCTTCCAGCGTGTTGATGGCAGCACACAGCTTGGTGTCATTGGCAAACTTGCTGAGGGTGCACTCTATCCCACTGTCCATGTCACCGACAAAGATGTTGAACGGGGCCGGGCCCAACATGGACCCCTGAGGGACACCACTTGTGACCGGTCTCCACTTGGACATCAAGCCGTTGACCACCACTTTAGGTCCTGGAGGGCTGCAAAAAGGTCTCCTCAGAGCCTTCTCTCTCTCAGGCCTGTCCTCATAAGAGAGGTGCTCCAGCCCTCTGATCATCTTCGTGGTCCTTCTCTGGCCTTGCTACAACATGTCCACTGGGACAGTTGCCCTATGGGGGTGGTTAAAGCAATGGAAACAGAGCAACTGGCAGTGTAGAGGCAAACTCATCTGAGCTGCCGCATTGTGGCAAGGTACTGCTGCCTGGTTAGAGAATCTGTTTGTAAAAGTACGTCACGTAGATGCCCATGTCAAGCCACGGAAGAACATCAAAACAATCAGCAACTGGACCAACCTGCTAAAATTGAAGTGGCTCAGGTGGATCTGGACTGGCAGGGTAAGGGTGAATTATTTTTAGCTCAGTGGGTCCATGATTCCTCAGGCCATCAGGGAAGAGATGCAACATACAAATGGGCTCGTGATCGAGGGGTGGATTGAACCATGGACACTATTGCACAGGTTATCCATGACTACGAAACATGTGCTGCAATCAAGCAAGCCAAGCGATTAAAGCCTCTCTGGTATGGAGGATGATGGCTGAAATATAAATATGGAGAGGCCTGGCAAACTGATTATATTATGATTCCACAAACTCGCCAAGGCATATGCTATGTGCTTACAATGGTAGAAGCAACTACTGGATGGCTGGAAACATATCCTGTGCCCCAGGCCACTGCCTGGAACACTATCCTGGGCCTTGAAAACAAAATAAGTCTTATGGTGACATGGCATTCCAGAAAGAATTGAGTCAGACAATGGTACCCATTTCCAAAACAACCTCATAGACACCTGGGCCAAAGAGCATGGCATTGGGTGGGCATTACATCCCCTACCATGCACCAGCCTCTGGAAAAAAATGAATGGTACAACGGACTGCTAAAAACTACACTGAGCAATGGGTGGTGGAACCTTCAAAAATTGGGACAAACATTTAGCAAAACCCACTTGGTTAGTCAACACTTGGGGATCCACCAATCGAGATGACTCTGCCCAATCTGAACTTCTATGTACTGCAGAAGGGGATAAAGTCCCTGTGGTGCATGTAAGGAATATACTGGGGAAGACAGTCTGGGTTATTCCTCCCTTGGGCAAGGGCAAACCCATGCATGGGATTGCTTTTGCTCAAGGACCCAGATGTACTTCGCGGGTAATGCAGGAGGATGGGAAAGTCCAATATGTACATCAAGGAGATTCAATTTTAGGGGAAAACAGCCAATAATTTGAACTGTATGATGCTAATTATTATATAGTACTCTATGTCATTACTTCTCTAGCTGTTATGTGTCCCTCTTTGCTTCCTCCTGCTCCCTGCCCTGAGAGACTTGTGTTGTATCAAAAGTATTATAGTGATTAAAAATCACCTAGATCAACGAAGAATGAACTTTGATAAAATAGAGCAAAATGCAGCAGTGATGGAACCAGAACTGGCTCTAGCAACTAGCACCCAGCAACTTGAGATTGACATCTTCAACCTGCAGACATAAACCAGTTGCACCAGATACACCAACTGAGCAAACACTACATCACCTGTCCTGCTCTGAGAGACTGTTTTGACAGATGGAGCCCAAAGTAATGGGCTAAATGAACTTAACAGACATTTTGAATCATATCTGTATGTATATATACGTATATCAAAGAAAAAAAGTTGGTGTTTAATTAGAAGGTGTAGGATCTGGGCATGGTGTAGAGGGTATGGAATAAGGGGTGGATAATGTCCTGGCTCTGGCTAGGACAGAGTTAATATTCACCTGAGCTGGGAGGAGAACTGGAGCTGGTGGCACCTGTGGCTGGGGGACACAGCTGGGATAGTTTAATTAGCCAACAGGTGGGGTAAGTTTATTCAAATTAGGCAAAGGGCTATTCCATCCCATGTGACATCATGCTCAGTATATAAGTGAGGAGACTGCTAAGGAGAGCCTTCTGCTACTTGGGAGGAAACTGGGCATTGGGATATTCTGGGAGCTATTGTACTATATTTGTTTTCCATCTCTGTTTCTGTTTTCTTCTGTTATCTCTCTTAAATTTTTTTTTTTGTTTCATCTCAACCCATGAGTTTTACTGCCTTCTGTCTACCAGTTCTCCTCTCTGTCCCATTGGAGGGTGGGGGGGAGCGAGTGAGAGACTGCATAGCTTGGCCCTGAGTGGGGCTAAACTATGACAACTGGGTGGTTCTTCATTTTCCCAGACTCTGCCTTTGCCTTCTGTGACTTGGGCAGTGGGGCTAGAGCACTTGCAGATGAAGACTGAGGCAAAAAGACTTGAGTATCTCAGCCTTCTCCATGGCCTGGATAACCAGGTCTCCCATTTCCTTCTGGAAGGGGCTCACCTTGTACCTATAGAAGCCTTCCTTGTTGCCCTTGATGGCCCTGGCCAAACTTAACTATATCAAGGCTTTAGCTTTCCTAACCTGATCCCTGGCTGCTTGGACAATTTCTCTGTATTCCTCCCAGGCTACCTGTCCTTGCTTCTGCTCTCTATAGGCTGGGTTTTTTTGTGTTGGAGTTTGGCCAGGAGCTCCTTGTTCAACCATGTAGACCTCCTGGCATTTTCCTCTTTGTTGGGATGCATCACTCCTGAGCTTCAAGGAGGTGATCTTTGAGTATTAACAAGCTTTCTTGGGCCCTTTTTCCCTCCAGGGCTTTATCCCATGGTACTCTGCCAAGCAGATCCCTGAAGAGGCCAAAGCCTGCTCTGCTTAAGTCCAGGGTAGTGAGCTTGCTGTGCACTCTCCTCACTACCCTAAAGGATCTTGAACTCCACTGTTTCATGGTCATTGCAGCCAAGGCTGCCTTTGAGCTCCACGTTTTCCACCAGCCCCTCCTCGTTGGTGAGAACAAGGTTCAGCACAGCATCTCTCCTTATTGGGTCTTCTATCACTTGGATAAGGAAGTTATCATCAATGCATTCCAGGAACCTCCTGGATTGCTTCTGCCATGCTGTGTTGTCCCCCCAACAGATATTGGGATGGCTGAATTCTCCTATGAGGACCATAGCTTATGACCACAACGCTGTTCCTATCTGTCTATAGAGGGTCTCATTCACTCACTCTTCCTGGTTGAGTAGTCTGTAGCAGACTCGCACTGTAATGTCACCTGTCCCTGCCCTCCCTTTAATCTTGACCCATAAGCTCCCTAAGCTCCTCATCTATCCCTAGGCAGAGCTCCATGCACTCCAGCTCGTTGCTGACACAGAGCTCCTTGTCTCTTCTGTCTATCCTTCCTAAAGAGCCTGTATCCTTCCTTTCCAACACTCCAGTCATAGGAGCCATCCTACCAGGTCTCCATGATGTCAATAAGATCACAGTCCTGTAGGCCTGCACGCATCTCTTAACTCTTCTTGTTTATTCCCCATGCTACACGTGTTTGCACAGTGATCTTTAAGCTGGGTGCCTGATGAAGCTGACTTGCTGGATGGAGTGACTGGAATTCCTTTGTGCTGCTCTGCAGGTGCTCTCCTGCTGACCTGTGATCCCTGTATCTCAAACCACGCTTAGTCTCAAATCATTAGATAACCTTCTGCGTGCACAACAGTCCTATCCCCACTGAATGTCTAAACATTGTATTTCTAATACCATCCTTCACATAGGCATGTGTGTAGAACCCATAGCTCCCTACCCAATGTACTTAGCACACAGGCTATTCAATTTAACATTACCATTACCTCATCATTCATAACATGTCACTTTGAATCTTCAGCTTATTTTCACAGGCAGATCCCCTCTGCGAGACCCTGATAATCTTGCCAATAGTTAGCTATTGGGCTACATGTAACAATGCCATTGTATTTTGGGGACTGACCATCACACCCCATTTCACTGAGGCTCTACTGGGTTACACAGTGAGTGAATGGTCAGATTTAAGGCTCACAATGTCACAAACAAGCCTTTGCCATCTTGCTTAGATAACTGATGTTGGCCAGAAAACGCAAATTGAACACAGAGTATTTCACAGCTCTTTTCTAAAAATTAAAAGCTGTTCAGGCAACAATTCTGGCTTTCTAAAAATCCCAGCCAGTCCAATGTGCTTCTTTGGTCTTTATGACCATGCGAGTGTAAAGGGTTTTAAAAATACTTCTATTAAAAAGCAGTTGATAACAACTTAAAATATTGAAAAATAGTACTGCGTTTACTGGATCTCCACACCAAACAACAAACATCCTTCTATACAGTAAGTAATCCTGTGCTAGCAAGTGAATGAGTCAATACTATTATTCATGCAGAAGTGGACTAAATGGTATGAATAAAGATGAAATTGTGCCACAGTGTTCAGCTTCCAAATGTGCATCAGTATTAGCATTTTACTAATAAAATCACTAGTATTTAACCAAAGTTTTGGAAATGGACATATTTTCTTGCTATACATAACAAATAATTAATGTAAAAATTATTAATATCTTTTGCCTGGCTTTTACGTAGAGAAATTCAGAAAATAAACTCTCACCTGATTATTTCTCATCGGGCTTGAACCTGTGGTGGGCTGGGGAATGGTTTTAGTCACTTTCTTTACAACAGCAGGTTACACTTCACAGTCTGTCACCTGTGCTAGGTCCAGGTAGATTGATGGGGTGAATTAGTGTACCTAGGGCACAGGGAGAAGGAAAAGGAGCAGCTGGCAGAGCTGCCATCACCGGCATCCAAAGAGAAGCAGGTCAAGACTGATTTGCATGTTAAATTTACAGCACCTGCATGTAACTTGTACCCTGTCTGTTCAAGTGTGAAGGACATCCAGTGACACTTGGACAGTCACCTCTGAAGAAGGGAGAAGCTGGCTGTATGTACGCTGAATCTGATAAAGTCCAACACTGCTCAAGGGCTTGAAATTTGCTCTGTATTAGCAATGCCTATGTCTGCAGGTTTTCCAGATCGTGCTGACTTTGCCCCTGGCAGTCCAGCTAGATGAAGATATCTTGCTCAAGCAGGTAGCAAGAAACATCTCATAATTTTCTTCAAGGCACATGGCACCTCTTTTATTGTACTACATCACCTTACCTGCCTGAGTGCTAAGGGAATTGTAAACCTGCTTAAGTCAGATGTTTTAACATGACAAAGTTTGTGATACAGGGAAAGGCAATCATGGGTGGAGAGAGGAGAAATAAATGCTTGAGGCAGTCACTAAGCAGGACACAAAGGTTTATGGCACTTGACCCAGCAGTTCCATCAAAGAGCCGAACCCAAAACAAAGCTGGTACCACGCTCCACCTAATTTCACATCGCTCATTGAAGTGATGTGAATCTGTCTCTCCATGTTTCAAATCAACAAAGATTGAAAAGGAAGGAAAAAAAAAAAGGAGTCTGGGTTGTGAGGCAGCTTGTCAGGTCACCAGGGCACTGAGACAGCTGAAGGTTCCCTTGCAGTGCTGCGGGAGCCAGGAGGGAGCAGCGGCTGCCACCCCCCAGCTCCTGGTCGAGCCTAGGCAGAGGGGATGAAGGACTTTCCAAAAGCTCTCCTGGGAGGGTGGTTCACTCTTGTCCCAGTATTTTTAACATCCATCGCTGCAAAGCAGAAAGCCAGAAAACGTGCACACAGTGTAACTCTTGTACTACACTCTGCAATAGCATTCAGAAGGGAGAGAAATACATTCTTTTCTTCTTAGTTTGTTTTCCCATGTGGCGATCGTAACCACTCATTTTCCATGTGCTTGGGCTTGGGCTTTTTCCTCTTTTTTTTTTCTCAGAAACTTCTTGAATTCTTACTATGCAATTAACAGCAAAGAGATGTGCAAAATTTGTATTACAATCATTGCCAAATAATCATACCGTGGATGTTGTATTCCTGCTGTTTTAAGACAGCTGTCAAAACTTAAAAAAAGGAAAACAATTTAACAAGGAACAGGGGAAAAAAAAACCCTACAGTCATTTGTGCACCTTAAGTACAAGCTGTTAGAGAAAAACTCCAGTTGCAGTAGATTTTGTAATATAGAGGTTTCCCATGCAAGTTCAGAACAGAGAGATTCTGCTCAGGCAATTTTATAAAATTACTACTCTGTGCTCCATGCCTATAATCTGGAATCCAGTGCAGGACAAACACACCTCTATCATAGGAACTTGTATTTTTATTTCTAATTACTCCTTTTCTTACAAATATAATCAAAGAGCTGAAAGTCAGCTTTGCTTTTGTTCTTCTGTTATATCAGCAATTTTAGGACAGGGGGAAATAAGCTGTGACACTAATGCAATCTCACTTGCGAGGGACAGGTCCTTCCAGGTATGAGGAAAGAAAAACATGGCTGCATTTGATGGCATATGTGGTATTAACATGAAAAATAATCTGCTTTTTCTACAGCTGACTGAATACCACGTGGGATCCTGAGCAGATATAAATTGGTGTATATACTTGTACTTGATAATTACTGACTAACTCCCACCAGCTCAAAAAAAAGCTGTGGGCAGTGTCATTGTAAATGACAAGGCTTGACTCCTCTATTACCATCAGTTTAAATTTGGTGTTTTGTCTGTGTGAGCCTTAAAAAAATAATTTCCAAGTGTTTAAATTATGTTTAATCTGATATATTGAATGTCCTTGAAGACTTCCTCTATAACAGCTTTCTTTAGAACGATACACTAACTCCTTCCCCCCCACCACCATTTTTCCTTTTCTTTTAAATAACACATTTCTTTAAAAATAAAATAGAGCATGAGACAGAAAGCTTATATTTCATGGAGGACCGGCACAAGGGGCCAGAGAGGCCGCATAATTGGGTGTGATGTGTCAGTTGCTCTAGTGACTGTAGGGACTATTCTGTCATCACTTCCGCAGTGCATAAGCGAGAGGACTGCACAAATCCCTGCATCTCCCGTGACTTAACCAAACACTGGAGCCTCCTCTAGGAGAAAGTTAGTCAGGAGGTGTGCAGGTGGTTTATACATTAGCAAAGGAAGCAAGGGGGTGGGGAGGAAACATAAGAGAAAGGCAAAGGATGAGATAGTGTGACATAAAAAGAAGAGAGGCTTGCCAAAACCAGCTTGTTCATACCAGTTTTGCTAAGCAAATTGTACTCCAAAAAATAAAATAATTAAAAAATTTTAAAACCCCAACAATATAAAGCTACTATAGCTAAAGGTAGCTACAGCTTACTTCACAGCTTTGGGCTACTCTGTAAACACAGCTCTCATTATTTCTCTAGTTACTTTCTCTTCCCTAAAGAGAAAACAGAAAAAACTAACAACACATCACACTTCACCTACCTTCTCAGCAATTTCTCAGTGGGCAGATAAACAGTCAGTAGTTAAGAGACATTGCAGCTGTAGTCCTTTCTCCCTTGTTCATCTGACAAATTTTATATATCAATCTTAAAATAATAAATGTACTCATTTTCTTATGGCGCTTTTATAAAAGAGTATGGACTCATAGTTCAGATGCAAACATCTACATTTACAGTGCATATAGTATCTCCATTTGATGACGACTCAGTTGCTTCATGTATGAGAAAAAGAAGCATTAGCATTCAAAGGAGCAAATAAAGAAACTTCTAGGTTTCTTTACTTCTTTTTTAACAAATTCATATTTAAACCATACCCAGTTTGGTAGAAGAAAAGGATCATATATTGTGCTTTGATTTTGCCGTACTCTTCTGCACTTCTGCTGCGCTCAGTTAAATTGCAGTCCTCACTGTGAGGCACGGTCACAGTCCTTCCCCTTTCTGGTTCTGGAGCCCTTAAAGGTCTGAGAAATGAAAAAAAAAACAAAACCACCAAAATTAAATTAAGTTCACTGCATGCCTACTGAAACTCATTTACATAGATTTTCTCTTATAAATGTTATTTCTTTGTCCTTGGAAACTGTCCCACATCAGAAGGAGTGGTATTAATTAATACAATTCCAATTTTATTTCAGTCACACAAGATATGTGCCAACCTGTATCCAATCATGGACCAGAAATGCTTTATTGCCAGTTTCCCATGTACCCAGAGAACTTCTGATTTGGACAGGACACTAAGTGTAAGAGTTTATACTTGGGCCCTGTGAGTAGATCAACAAAGGCAGTTTCCCTTGTGTTATGCTTCACTGCTTTGTTTCACCAGTGAAGCTGGCACTGCAGACGTTCACCCATACAGTACAAGCTATTGCCAAGGTACAAGAGCCCTTGCACCTGAAACAAGAATTCTGCCTACTAGTGCCTAATGCTGCCAGGATTTATATATACATAAAAACAATAAATCCTTCAGGTTTCCAGAACAGAGAAAATTAGTGATGTACTATCATCTTTGCAGTGCCTAAGTTGTGATAGAAACTTCTTCTCTGTGGACCAACGCTATTTTTCACAGGGATCTAGGAACAGAATTTCAGGGCGACCATCTGCTTCTCTGAGTCTCATCTCCATTGTTTGAAAATCTTTCATGTTAAGGCTGGGGGGGAAAAAGTATACCCAAGAAGTTATCTGAAAATCAATCTTCTAATAAATTTACCACATGCAAATTATTTCAGATACTATTAGAAATGACCTGAAATAATACCTGAAGCTTAGACCTAAAGTTAACCTAAATGCTCTGTTTTGAAAGTAGATTGTTTCAAACAAGTAATTTGGTTTACAATCCTTTTTTGTTTCTGTTTTTTGTGCTTGTTTTTATTATGAGGACAGGAATCAGGGATGCAAAACACTGAAAGGATAAACTATTGCAGTAATAATCCTTTGATCAGAACCAGGAAGCATGAGAAAATTTAGAAGAAAGCTTATTCTCAGGAGAGGAACTCCATCTCCATTGGAGCAAAAATTACCCAGACACCAAAGCTACAGCAGATACATGAGAAACACCATAATGAGCACAGCCTTGTATCTCGCAGTATTTGAAAGGCTTGCATTTGAAGAGCATGCAAAAGCAGAAACAGATTTTCCTTCTACTCTCTCAGCATTATATATTAGATTATTATTGCCATACGTGAGACCTGTGGAATTTGGAAAAGAGTTTTCTTTATGGGCATGACAACGAATAGGATGAGCTTCAGAAATACTATGCCGTAGGGTACATGTTCTGGGACAGGTGTCCCAACCAAAGAAAATTTCTTATTTGACTTTGCTAGTCTGAAATGTACATTAATCACCTGACAGGGTCACTGCAGAGATCATAGGATTTATTAGTTCAGACATCAAACATTTATTAGTTCAAACATTTCACATACAATACGGCAGAAAATTATTGGTTTCATATTATATAAATGACTATAAGCATCCTATTTGGCTGCAGCCACAATGGAATTGAGAAGTAAAAAAACCTAACAGCAATAATGCTTTAAAACACATTATACATAGGAGATTTTCCATTTGGAGTAAAGGGGGGAACTCAAATATAGAGAACACAATCAAACCCATTGTTTTAAATGCCATAATTATTGCTTTCACTACAAAGTGCCTCTAAGTGTATTTCTTCCAGAAGCATTTATTCACTTAGCAATTTCTAACTTGCAAATTCTACAAAATAGTGATTTCTTTTCATTTCTATATTTAACAGGACAGAAGTCTGCTTGGCTCTCCTTCATTCATTGTAATCTTGTGCTTAATAGCAGAACTCTGTGTGAAGGGACTGTGAAGTCAGAAGCTGTAATTAATCAGTATTAATACAGAACAATGAAACAGAAGAGAACTATACAAAAATTTTTAACTAAAACTACAGAATATGGCTGGTTTTTTTTCCTTTCATGAAGTTTCTATTTATATATATATATATCTTTATCTACAAAATATAGTTTCAGTCATTTTACCATTTAGAACACAAGAGGTTTTGTCTTAATTAATAGTACTTTTAGAAGCTTATACTCCATTTTAAAAATATATGTACATGTACTTATCTACTAACATTTATGTTGTTGCCCCTCTTGTTTAGACTAGGGATTTCCAGTTTCCATAGAGCTAATGCAGGAAACAGTTCTTAAAAAAATCTGCTGAAATAACAACTCTTGATAGACATGCTTTTCTAAAAACCTATCCCAGTAATGAGAATTTACTGATCAATCTTGTGAGGCTGAGCCCAGGTAATACAGGAGTGAAGAAATAGTAATCAAGACATGGAATGAAATAAGTACTTTGAAATTACTGTTAGTTTTTTAACCAAGGCTATTGAACTGCATACATAGGAAATACCAATGATAGAGAGATTCAGGCAGAACCTAGCACTATTCGACATCCTTGAAGAGACAAGGATTTCCAATTTTGAGGAACCAAATTCCCATGGATTTTATTATTCTTGCTGAAGCAGCAGCCAAACAAAATGGCAGTCAAGCTGACGTACTGTCCACAACTCAAACCAAATGTAAGGTCTGATCCTCCAACTTAGAAGCCATCCCATGTCTTCACAAAGATCTAGGGCAAGAGTCAGTTTATCTGAGCAAGATGAGTACTGACTGCAAAGCAAAGTTGCATGCAGCTTGACCAGCCTTTTTAATTAAATGTGTCTGCGTGCTCAGTTAGAGCAGGAGTAGAAACGGATCTCTGCACCAAGTAAACTGGCTGGTAATACCTTAATTAAAAAAAAAAAAAAAAAATGGTGTCTTCACCAACAGGTTTTAAGATAATGTGTTGGAGAATAAGATATAAGGCCATATCATTGGGGAAAAAAGAAGTCTGAAATAGGAAAATAGATTTTAAAAGAAACCCAGCTTTCACAATGGAGGGCAGTTGTCAGTGTATTCCCACAGGAATCTGCACAGTTCAACTGCCTCACAAATTACCTTGAAAAAGAATCATTTTTGAGATTACAGAGATGCTTGACATTGCAAAAAGTAGTCATTTGATTGTAGAAAGATTTCATGATGATGTGATTGACATTTTACTGTCAATGAATATGAAGTAAAATACAGACAGGAAAGTCTGTAGCCAAGTTTCAGGAAAGCAACTGTGGACACATGGTGGACAGTAAGCACCAGCTCAGTATGTGGCAAAAGAAAAAAACAGCAAACAAAATGTTCAGAATTGTTATGTAAATAATTGAGGACAAACAAAAAAAATATTATACCAGTGTAAGTCATTGGTGTAGTAGCCACTTCTTGAATACTGGATGCTGTTCTCACCTCCACAAAAATATAGCAGAGCTTCAAAAGATACAAAGAAATGTACCCTGGACGACCAAGAATGAAAAAACATACGAGTCATTCTGTAGGCAGAGAAATTAATTAGAATGGGACCCTTCAACATGGTAAAAAAAGACAGGTGAGAGAGAATTTGTTCCCTGTTTATGTTCTCAAGTAAAAATTTCCACTGTGTCTCACAACAGAACAACTAGGGAATATCAAGTTAAATTGCTAGGTAGCCCATTTGAAATATGCACTTTACCAGGAATTCTTTTTTCCAGATATTCATAATTACATCAGTTGTTTAAACTAGCTTGTTGCTACATCATGCCACAAGCGTAACTAGAAGTATATGGGCAAATTTATTGAAGAGAGAACTATTAAGGGCACTAAAATACAACAATATGGTAAAGCCTATAAAAAGAAATCTCTAAAAGTGAGATCATTAAAAGATGGAAAATATTCTCTATTGGACATGTTCTTGTACTCTTTCCCTAATCTACCAGCCACTGTCAGAAAGAAGCTAATGGGCAAAACGTACTTCAACACAGTGATTCAACACAGTGACTCTTATCTTTTCACACCAAAATATCATGGAAACAAGATTATTTTTGTCTAGTGGGATGGAAGAAGAACTAGGCAGTAGAAAACACTGACAAAACAATTTATTTTTGCTAGAAATAAAAAAAAAAAAATTGCATTTCCGCCATTTTTGTTTAAAATACTTCAGTTTAATGCAAGTTAAGAAACTTGCATTATGTTCAATGCAAATTCCATGAATGTTCAATTCACTTTGAATTAGTCTTAAACACAAGTAAAATTTCTCTTTGAAACTGAAAATCTCTGTTGAGTTACAAGAATAGATTAGCTGTGATTAATCTGTACTGGTTTCGTGGGTTGTCCTTAGGTACCTCCTTCTTTCTTAGTTGTCCATGGTCAATAAATTACTGTGCTGCCTCAGAACAACAGAAATTCTAGCATTTATTTCTGTATTCCTTTATAATACTTCATAAAATTCTGAAACGCTAATGTATCTGGTTGATGCATGTTGACTGTGCAAATAAGTAGGTAAGGTTTAAAGTCATTACAAGAATTGCTTTATTCTTGAACTACCTTTTCTGGTACACTAATTGAAGTTACAGAAGATCATAATTTTAGCTAAAAACCCACTAATCCTGGAAAATTAGAGAAATCAGCCAAGGTTTTTTCCGTTGACGTATGACTTCCAGACCTCAAAGATGCTGAACATGGAAGCAATCTGTCCACCCTGTAGCAATACTCAGCCTGATGCATCAGGAACTCTTTTCCTATTCCCTGAGCTTCCTGGGATCATCACTACTCAAAAGGACTGACAGAGTTTGGTCATCATTCAACCCTGAAGCTGCTTTAAAGTGATAAATGCCACATTTTTACCAGTTACTTCAGTTTCCTGTGAGTAAAACCTTCTATCGTCTGTGACAATTTGCAGTTTGATGTTTAAATTATTTCATTACTTCTGATAGGTCTAGTTACAGTATCTCCTTTTTTGTTTTTAATTTTCTAGAACTTCCTAATACATAAGCAATTTCAAGCTACTTAAAGACCGCAAAATTATAGATATTGGTACAAAGTTGACTGTGGTCTTTGACACTACAAATACTCTCACAGGACTTTCTCTTTTTCTCCAGCACATCTAGTGTGCTACTATATCTTTGTTTATTTCACTTCTGGTTTTCTAAAACTTTAAAACTTTTTACTCCTCTTACTATTTCCTTTTTTACAGGGACCACCATTATTGTTTACTTTCCTCATGTATCAACAATGACATTTCCACAATATTTTGTGGCTGAGACTGCCAACTGTCTACCAGTCTACCTCTGTAAAATGCAGAAGGGGCCAAGAGTGCTCAACTATAAGCTCTATAATTTCATTTTCATCTTAACTCATCTTTTCCACTAAGGAAAACCGCACCCCCTACTTCTCTCCAAATGATGCTTTCTCTGCAGCTTCTACCCTGAAGACACATTCTGCATTATTAACCATTTTTTGAGTGTTAATATATTCAGAGTCAGGATGTGCATAAGCAATTCTACTGTTTAGCTCTTACTGCCTTTTATGCTAAGGGAATTTCTTCTATTTTTCCCTTTTCTTTCTCTAATATAAGAGTCACTGTGTTACATGAGACCAGTGGATCCTTCAGTATCAATTGCAAAAAACCTTTGCTGAAAGGTGTGGGGAAACTCTGTGCTATATGCCCTTGTAATAAGCTATCAAGTAGGGAAGTTTCTTCCTCATTTACTTTGATTAAAGGTTGGCTTACATTCTGAAGCTTGAAGATTTAAATTCATGCCCTAAAATCTTTTCTGACCTAAGTCTGGAAATTTTTATGAGTGACATACATTTTCATGAAACACTGGAGTCCAGAGACTCCAGGATGCAAGACAACACAACAGTTATATACACGTAAATCCATAGCATATAATGTGGCACTAGAAATAACATAACATTTTCATGTGATGCTCTAAACGAATAAGATTTAAGTTAGGAACAAGATTTGTGAATGTCATGCATCTTGCAGAATTTACTTTAAACACATCAGCAAACATAAACATTACGTAAAGCCCCTTTAGAGTAAAAGTTATGCAATTCTAAAAATAGTTAAAAAGAGAAGGTAGTGAGTTAAGTGTAGAAAGGTTTAAAAACAGGAATGAGTCTTATGGAGATATACTTTATTAAAAATACAGAAATGAACTTTAAAGAATTTTAATTATTCACAGAGAAGATTCTAGCTCAAGTGTGTATTAAAGTACTTTCCTCTTATTAGCTTTTGCATTCCATTAATTACATTCTTAACTATTTCCTCACTGTAGCCATGCATCAAGGAAGGCTGCTTCCAGTTTTCTAGTACGGATGAAGGAGATCTGCACAAATATATGTCTGCAGAATAAATGTGTGTAATTTATTACAAAAAAAAAAAAATGAATAGGCAGGAAAAAAATGTCTTTACCTTATTTTCTATTTGGCCTGAAACAACGATGCAGACTGGACCATGCAATTAAATTATCTGCTGAGACCAAACATTTCCTGTACCGTTTTTCGATAAATGACCTGTCTTTCACCCTTTTCTCTTCCTCTTTCAGTACTCCTAATAAGTAACCATTGGCATTGAAGAGTTTGAATTTACGAAGAGTTACCACACACGCTGTCATGTGAGCCATCACTATTATGTCCAT
The DNA here is from genome assembly GCA_009806455.1 of Tetrax tetrax. NCBI lineage: Eukaryota > Metazoa > Chordata > Aves > Otidiformes > Otididae > Tetrax > Tetrax tetrax. Next base: position 174,324 of record WHYT01013954.1, on the reverse strand, counting down.
GTCTATCAACGGGGGAAAGTCTGAAGCATCAGGCACTTTCTGTGTGTATCTGCTTGTGGTATGTGCAAATTCATGCATATCTCCTTTTTAATGCTACTTTTACTGCATTCTAAGTGAATTCGTTTTGATTTGGTCTTGTTCACTTACAATGGATTTCTGAAAACTGTGCAACCTCACAGAAAACCACAGCTGCAAACATTGCCCTTATGTAGACATATATTGTTATGGATTTTTAATTAGTAACTACTATACAAAATAATGGTATAAACTAAAACAGAGAAAGTAAACTTTCTGTCTATTTTACATGTTTTTACTAGTCCATTTTTGTAATGTGTACATACACCTTTATACAGTACGGCTGTCTGTAGACACACTGAACACTTCAAACAGGGAACATAAAGAAATAAGTTTAACGGCACAGAGAAGTAATCATCAAGCAAATCACTCCACATAGCAGTTATCATCTATTTTCCATGAGGCAGAGGGTAAAGCATGTTAATGTGAAGTACAGATACTGCAACGCAGTGTAGTATTACACTGTGCAGCGAGAGCCCAGCAGTCTGACTCTGAGCTGTGGCAGTCTGAAACCGTGCACAAGTGCTTACAGCTGCAGTGACATGGTGCTAAGCATGTTTTAAGACTAGTCCCCGTCGAGCGGCATCTTATCCAACCAGAAACAATCCCACAATCCAGCTCTTTTTAAGTGATCATCCTTGTATCATAACAGATTAAGGTTGCAGCTACTTTGGATTATGGTTAATCTAACCTTTATCCATTCACATCTTCACCTGAAACTTACAAAGACCAAGAGTCAATCGCCAGGGCATAATTCACAATGACACTGATCTCTCCTTCCTCACTCTAATTATCTGGATTAAGAATAACACTTTTGAGTAATTATTTTCACATTGGATAAACATTAAGCTTTCCTGGATTTATCTGAGCTTTTTCTTAACATGAAATAGATCCAAGCAGGCTTATAAGAACATAACTGACAGTGGTGACAGCTTAATCAAGGAAACCCTAAACAACTAAAACAATAGTAAATGTTTGTTTCACATTGTTTTGAATAATTAAGAGCCAGAAACTTGATAACCCACTGGCAGTATCTACTCAAAGACCAAAGAAAAATCCAGTCAGATCAATTACAGTAACTTGTACTATCTTAATAAAGATGTAAATTTTCTCTGATGCAGTATCAGTTCAGAAGCAAACCAGAGTTTACCAGTTCCAGAAAATGTACAAGCTCGCACAGCTGCTGATTTACAGGAGCCATATTACAGACAGGAGAAAAACCAAACCATATTACTACTTTGCTAAAATTATAATTAAAATGAATCAGATACCAGCTATATCACTTCTGATGACATTTTCTGAAGCAACTGCATTGTCCATCTCAGGCTACACAGGCTCCCCAAAATTGCTAGCACAAGTAGGCTAGAAAAATCTTCCAACCTTGTCTTTGAAACTACCTAAGATCATATACAATTACACACTAAAATCACATCACAGAACCCAATTACACTTTGGCTTTGCAGATCCACAGATAACCTCTTAAAGAGCAAACTCCCTTACTGTGTCGACCTCTGACCTCGAGCTCTTTTTCCAATCTTCAGCAGCACCACATGTTTCTTTCCCAGAGTGAGCCAGGACTTGGAGCCCGCAAGGTTTTGGAGAGGTAGCAAGTGCTCCAGCTATCATAACTTTAAGGTTAAGAGAACACACTGCTGATATCTTGCTCACGAACTTTAATGCATTCCTTACACTACTATTTAATTTAGTTTGAACAGTATATATGAAGAAGTTTTCAGTAAGTATTTTTCCATTTGTTGGAGGCTTTTAATAATTTATATGTAATAATTTTATTTGGCTCTTAAAAGGCTTTAAAATGTTATGCATCAACTGAATAACAGGCATTGGAAGCTGAATCACAAACAAATGTATTTGCATCTTAATTTTAGGAATTATTTTAGAAATTTCTCAAATAAGGGGCATAGAAGATTTTGTTTAATAACTTGACTTCCCTGAGGCTCCACAATAGCAATTACACCACTAGCACCTTCTCTTCTCACACTCAGCAATAATAAACATTAAACTAGGCTTTCACGCTGGTTTATGATTTCTTCATCATGTCAAGAGGAGAACAAGAGCTACAGCAGAACATTATGAGTTGCCTTCTAAAAAAACAGAGGACAAAACTTCACAATTCTGGGCACTTAAGAGTAGCTGGGACAAAACAATAAAAGTGATACCAGGTGCAACATCTTTCTCTGTGCATAGCAAACCCTTGTTTACTTGGAACTACATTCTGTATGTGTGTCTATAGCTATCTTAATGAGATATGAACAGCAGCCATGAACTGGTGAATACTGACATATATTCACCTGCAAGTAACAGACAACTTACCTTGACAATAGGCAAGGACACTTCATATAACTTATCACTCTCAGCTACATAAATATATTGAGACTGTTTTTATTTCTCTGATATTTTAAGCCCTAATCACAGACATTGGCATTCATCTCAGGTGTTCAGTATGCTCTCTACTTGCCGAGCATAACTTACCTGAAAAACTGTTCATCCTCACTATTGTGACTTCTGCAATGATTTGTCCAGACAACATTTCCTACTATGCCAACCTAAAGAAATGATGGAGCAATTGTGTAGGTTGGCCAGCTCCTTTTCTTTCCAATAGGACACAATCTATTGCTTACTGATTGACAAATTACCACGATAAGCCATTTGGCACTGTAGCCATACTGCCTGTTGTCTGCATAGTCTGGTCCCGATCAGGGCTGAACTATGACACTGCCTTAGATCTCCTTTTTTTTTTAACTTTGAATTCAGGATGTCTCAAGTGTTTGCTCAGCTGCTTTTACTGGATATCAAAAACTGTCTCCTCATGCACTTTATAATACTTCTTAAGGGAGCAGAAGGGATCCAAAGTCTTTCAAATGATCCAAGAACAAAGAGACAAGGAGATACCTCCCGATGTGATCATAGCACTGCTTTCTAAGCTGTACTGTGCAAAATCTTTATAACTGAAAACACTGAAACCTGTCACAGAATGGTTGAGGTTGGAAGGGATCTCTGGAGGTCATCTTGTCCAACTAAGTAGACATGGTACAGACAATTTGTGGGTGCATTGACTACACATTTTAACTTGGAAAACATCCTGCAATGCAGCAGTTAAGACTGTATCTTTTTATTTAAGACCTATTCAAAATAGTCCACCTCTTAAGATCTACAGCAATTAGTATTAACTTCTAACCAGCTCCTAGATCTTTATTTTAAGCAACACCTCAAGCACCCTGTACAAATAAACTTTGAGATCTTTTGCTTTCTTTTTTTTTTTTCTTCTAAACAGTATTACTACATTATGAGGTAGATGTGTTCTTCATCCTCTTATTTACATTACAGTAAGATCACCCAGAAGCATTCACTGACTTAAAGGAATACATTCACCAATAAGTATGCTTCTTAAATTTGCTCTTAACATGAAGCAATATGTAAACATGCTGGAAAGCAAGCATAGACTTTAAATCAATCTTGAAAACTGGGGAAACATTCTAAAAACTAGTTAGGCAAAATGTAAGGTAGATACAAATAACTTACTGCACAAACAGAGTACACTGCACTGGTTAAGGGGTGCTTCCTTGATGTGGACCAGTTTCAGAGAGCTCAAAGACAACAATCATTGTCAACGTAAATAAACAAGAAATTGAGGAAAATCTGAAAGAATTTTGGCTGGGAAGAGAGGTGTTCAAATAGCTGAAGAGATTATTCTACTCTAAGTCTTTGGTAAAGAGCTAGGTGGCTAAAATTACTTTAATAGATTACATATTGGAACATGTAAGGATAGTGACTGCAGTAAACTGTTTTGAGGAGTAAAGCATCTCTCCCACCAGGGATCATGGAGAAAAATTTAGACAGAAGTTTGTCAAGAACAATGCCATTACAGTTGACTCTTCTGTGAGTCAGAAAAAGAGAGTATACAGCAGTCTCTTTTAGCCCTATTCTCAAAGACGATGATGTAATTCTATTTGAGAATGTGTGCTGGTTTTGGCTGGGCTAGAGTTAATTTTCTTCATAGTAGCTAGTATGGGGCTATGTTTTGCATTTGTGCTGAAAACAGCACTGATAACACAGGGATGTTTTTGTTATCACTGAGCAGTGCTTACACAGCATCAAGACCTTTTCTGCTGCAAACACTACCCTGCCAGTGAGCGGGCTGGGGTGCATAAGAAGTTGGGAGGGGACACAACCGGGACAGCTGACCGCAACTGACCAAAGGGATATTCCCACACCATGTAACATCATGCTCAGCCTATAAAGCTGAAGGAAGAAGGAGGAGGTGGAGGATGTTCTGAGGGATGCTATTTGTCTTCCCAAGTAACCATTAACGCATGATGGAGCCCTGCTCTCCTAGAGATGGCTGCTGATGGGAAGGAGTGAAGGAATTCCTTATTTTGCTTTGCTTGCACATCTGGCATTTGCTTTACTTATTAAACTGTCTTTATCTCAGTCCATCAGTTTTCTCACTTTTACCCTTCTGATCCTCTTTGCCATCAAACCGTGGGGTGGGGAGTGAGTGAGCAGCTGTGTAGTGCTTAGTTGTTGGATGGGGTTAAACCATGACAGAATGAAACATCAAATGTCCTTATAAGTCTGGTGAAAAGTATTTTTCATCAAAACTATTTTTCCCCATTTGAAAATTAATTTTTGACTGGGTATCTTCCCATAGATCATGCCCGCCTTCTGCAAAGCACATTTCAGACGATCGTTTTCACTGGATTAATAATTCCTTTTCTGACCAAGGCAGCTGTAATTTCTAGTTATAGCATTTTCCCCAGTTTTGTTTCCATGCTACATTCCCTGACTCTGTTTTCTACCTCAAAACTTTTCCAGTGTAGGCCAATCTTTTTCACTTAATTAATATATGGAAAACAATGTACAATGAAGAGAAGATGCTTCGTATATACTTTGTTCAAAAACACCTATGTGCAAGTTTGGTCACATGAAACCGCATGTCTGACTCAAAAATAGAGGAAAATTGAGTCAAAACTGAGTTTTGGCTAAAGAAAACCAGCTATGGAACTGCTTACTTTCCCTGAAGATATCAAAAACCAAACCAGTCTGTTTACGGCCACTGAATCAACAATGTACGTGCTGAAGGAACGCTGATGGTTTTTTTCTCGCACTTATAGAAAAAGTTTATATTTTGTGCAGGACAAAATCACACTGATTCTCCACTGGAAAAATGAAGAATTGTCTGAACACCTCACATCAAGACAGATATTAGGAAACTAAGAGGAACTAAGCTGGAAGGGATGAGCAGTTCTGCCAACAGTACTGTCATGATTTGCTAGAGGAGTAAGGTTTTTAAATTTTGCAAGTATAAAGGATGTGCTTCTATCGTCAATGGAAAGAGTGCACTTTGATTTTTAATTTTTCCTCCATGTAAGTTAGGAACAAATTTATGATCAGATGCATAGATCCAACTCTTGAAAATGTCAGTGCTGAAAGTGATAGAAAAGCTGAGTGGATGCCTGTTTGGGTTTTTTTTGTTTTTGTTTTTTTTTTTTTTTTATTCCTTGGACAGGCTTAGCACTTCTTTGTATTATTATTCTCCAATTTCAGTGGTACAAGTGTTTCTAGGAAGTAGTCTGAAGATGGAACCTAACAGCACTCCAGAATATATAATGTTGTTAACTGACAAAAGGAAACATTTTTCTATACTCATGAGGAAGCTGGGCAGACGATTCAGATATAAGAAGTGTGCTCAAGTTAAATATTCCTTGATGATCATCTCTGCCTTCAGAGAACCCTTGAAAATGTTGCTACCAGGCTTTCAGCAGAGGAAATTGATGAGACCTCAGAGAGGATGGAGGCATGGGCCATTCCCAGTTCAATCACCACAGTTCCTATTCTGTCTAAGCGCTTCAGAGAGCAGCATCAGATAGGAGCAAGGCTTGCTGGGGTGGTGTTGCCTGATGCAGAAGACAAATACCCAGAAATTCTTGCTTCTACCTTGGAAGAAGGAACGTCCCACAACACAAGCATTGGAAATGAAATTGCGGACAAAACATTTCTTTCTTTCTTCAAACTCAATAGCAGAAGATATGCTGGCATTCACCATCATCTCATGCCTTTCATGTAAGTAGAAGGTGATACATCACTGTCTCTAAAAAGCCCACGTAACCTTGGAGGAAAAGAAATAAAGACAACTCTCAAAAGAAAACCTTAAAAAGCCGTTCCTGGAGACTTATTTCGTGAGGACAGACACAACCTGGCAGCTTAATGTCTCAGGTACTAAAAACAATACTTCCCACTAGAGAAAATGATGTAGCACTATTCTCAGAGGAGTAAGAAAATATTTAATTATAAGAAGCAGCAATCGATCCTATTTCTGTGAGAACAATGCATATTCAAGTCCCCATCTGCAGACAACTTCTGGAATAGTGTTTTATTCTGTTTCCAACATCCTGATAAAAGACAATCAATTCTTTTTTTATTTAGGGGAAACTAAGCCTTTCTTGATACTCTCAGAGAAGATGAATAACAAGATGGAAGAAAATTTGTTGTTTCTTTTTTTTTTTTTTTCTGAAGAATGGTGTTATTGTAACACATCCCGCCCTGATACAACATTGGCTTTAGAAGTAATGATAAATAAACATCCCTGTAGGATACCATCATTATTTTTTACAGCATTAACACTTAGTGAAAATATACGCCGTTTTCGGTGAGGCATAGTCAAGACATATTCTGAGTAGTCTACAATTTCAGAAGTAGGTGCAGGCAATATCAAGTCGATTAGCAGGAACCAGGATGGAAGAAAGTTTCACATCAGAGTAGCAGCAAAGCTAGTAAAGGGATCCAAATCAAATTATGTATAGATTGCAGCTACATTTTAGCCATTTGTACTGACACTGCCATATTTCTGAGAAGCACTGAACATTCTTATCCCTGATCGGAACTACCACCAGAAATATTTTCTATCAAAGCTACTGGTTTTAATATATTAACATACATAGGCAAGCTGAGTAACATTCTTTTTCAATTAAAATACCATATACAGCATCTATAAGAGGGATAAATTCAACTCGTATTTAGAACTGACAGTTGCTTATTCTTTCACATCATCAGCAAGTCACCCACAGGTGCAGAGAGCTCTGACTTTCCAGCCAAGAGGATTTCAGATGCTAGATTTAAAATGACATATGATAATCCAGAAATGAAAATTAAGTGTCATGTATTCCTTCATATAAAGAAAAAACACCTATCACTGAGGGGAAGACAGCATTGCTGGAGGGGAGAGGGGGTGTTTCATTTTGTTTTAAGACTGCTATTCAACTGCTATTTCAGTGAGTAAAGCGAGTGACACTCAGCAAGTCTGTAAACATAAGGTTCACCTTTCAAATCTAACCCAACATCCCTGAAGTTTAACATATGCTTCAAAACAGGGTGGCTTCAGAAACATTTTGTTTCTTATACGAGCTTCACCTTCAGAAAACCTTTTGCAAAACATTTCTTGCTGCTCTTTCCAACTCTTCTGCTTCAGGCTGCCGTTGGTTTACTATACCAACATGACCTCGTCTCTCTCAGACTCTGCCTCAGGAAGTTGTAAAACTGTGATCTTGTTTCAGTTATTAGGAATTCCAAATTGAAAATTAATCATCTCAGACTTTTAAGAAGTTGCAGCTATCATGAAAATAAATTTGAAATAAACTTTTTTTTCATGTCCACCTGCCATCTTTGTAAAAGTCAAAACCATATGGGCTTCCTCTTTGAAGTCCGGTTTTGCCCCCTAAAGATAGCCTTCACATTCCACAATATTGTTCTGTTAGCTCTAACCTTCCTTCAGCGAACAGGGGGAAAAAAGAAAGAAAGAAAAAAAAATCAACAGCAGCATGACAAATGCTTGTGCAGATGTCTGATGCTGATGTAACAAATGGCTATGGTCTATGAAGTTACAAGTACAAAATAATGTCAACAAGTTGCAATGATAAAACAGCCCATGAAATATTTCAATATATGTTCAACATTCAGGGCCACTTCTGGTTTGAATTACCAATCAATTTTTTACTGGGTTGAAATGATTCTTCTTACAGAGGAGCCATTGTTTATGGGTTGCTTTTTTCCAGATTTCTGTCACAGCCTTCACATTGCTAATTCTGATTAATGTGCTCTGATTCCCTTATTTTCTGAAGGCATTGCATTTTGTTAGGAAAATGAAAGCATTTGTACTGCTTTAGAATCCAAGCCCTAGGCTGTGCAGAACGAAGCTGTCATTCCTGCAACCCTTGTGGTAAGTCACCTTGCAGGTCTTCAAAAAGCATCAGAAGTGTACAGGTTTGCTGCTTTGTTAATGCCCATTTGTGAAATGCACAAAATTTAGAGTTGAGTCATGTAGAACACAGGATGAATTTTGTCTTAGCAAAGACTTTAACCTAATTATAAGTTTCCTATTTTCCTGTAATGAAAATTAAAGTTCCTTGGGTTTACTTTCTAATGTTTAAAGCAGACAGGCAGGAAAATCAAATGACTAGTTGCTTTCATTTGTCTTTCACAAACTGCCAAGCTGAGCACAGAAATCTGGCACACCTATATCCTTCATTATAATCCAGTCATTCAAACTTGTGAACAAGGGGAGGGGAGGAAAAGTAAAAAAAAAACCCAAACAAAAAATCAAACGTTAATAAGATAGAAGCACAAAGGATTGATCCTGCGGCTGGATACAAAAATCAGGGACATATGAAAGAATTGTATGTCCACCTTTAATTGGGAAAGCACATTTTTTCTCACATGGAAATTTTAAGCTGGTTTAGTCAAACTTACACAGGTTCTGTGCAACACCGCAGTTGATTTACACCACACAGAATTTACTTTGTTTTTAATTGAGAGGTACTAAAGTGACTTGGTTATATCCAACAAAATATATGCATGCTGGTTTGCAGACAAGTCACATTAAGAGATTTTATGACATTAAACTAAAGCTTTTGTATGCTAAACTGTTCTGTGAAGCTCGTAGCTTTTAAGTTTTACCCCAGCGGTGGCATTGATGGTCTGGATGAATCTGAGGGGGCAACTAGCTAGATTGGCAAAGCAAGAAAACAGTGCAGAGGTTCCTTTCAAACAAATGAAGACAATATTCAGTGGATGCTGAGCTCCAGTATGACGGTTTATTTACACAGTCCCATTTATTAAAATTTTCTAATTAATAAAAATAATAAGAATAAAAAGATACATTAGATATCAATAAAAGCCTAATGGATTTTGAAGTTTAATTCAGACTTTGAGATAATCCTAGACAATCATTTTATACATGAAAGAAGGCTCCACGCTCTTCTAATCAAGGTTTATAAAAGATAATGTTGGTTTTTGTAGTTCCCAGTGGCTGCATACTAAGTCAGCCTTACAGACAGTATTTTTCATACTAGTCTGGAAATAACAAAGGAAGGTGGAGCCATTTTGACAATACCCTCCTTCAAACCCTGTGTTCATAGGTTATCTGTTCCCACTGTATGGACCTTCCTATGAAGGTCCATTTGCTCTCTCAATTGATACCTATTTAGAGAGGGGCAGAAAAAACGTCACCCTAAAATCCCTACTTTTGCACCTCCCCAATTCTGCGTTTTGTTTACCAAAAGAGAACGAGCACATGGCAGGTGCATGTTAGAGGCTGCCTTTGTCTGGCATTCAGTCACACTGCAAACAGCGGGGTCATTTTACCTCATAACAGGGGGAAAAAAAAAAAAAAACCAAACAAAAAAGAACAGACTGAGAAAATCCAATTCCAAACCTCAAAAGAACAAACTGCAGGTATAAGACATACCTGTTTTGTCTGAGTACAACAGATACTGAAAATAGCTGTTGACCAGCAGTATTCACCTTGCAGGATCGATTTTCAGTATTCTTCAATCTAAGACTCTGTTTCTCAGTGAGGGTATAGACCTGTTTCCAAGTGTCACATTTGAAGATAAGTCAATGCATTTCAATACCTAACAACAGTCTTAGTCGCCTTTTATTTGTCCACTACACTAGACTGAACCTAAATAAAAATCTACTGTTTTCGATGAAAGTATAGGGTACTAGTCATAAGCAAAATCTCGACTAGAAATAAGACAATATCAAACAAATTGTGGGTCACAACTTTTGCAAAACTCCTTTCATTATTCTATTTTGTATAAACCATGAAAAACATGAAACAAACACTCAAAAAACCTCCCTGAACAGGTTAAACATTTATCTACTATGTCAACTTTCCTGGCCAACATATCAGCAATAAACAAAGATACAGCTTGCTTGGGGTTCAGTTAGGTGGGAGGTATGCATATGTTTGTGCTGCTTCAGTGAGGGACAATAATCTCATGATGGCACCCGTAATGTCACAGACAAAGGCTCCCAGATAATTCATACAAGGGTTTCATTCAACCTGAAAATGGCTATTTTACATATGGGGAGAAATGAGCCAAAAGCTTTTTCTGGGTCACAGAGGAAGGAAGAATAAAGCCACTGTGTACATATTTGTACAAGCAAAGACAGAGAAGACTGCACATCATTTCCTAATGTTCTGCACTGCCATGGGAGCAGCAGCCGCTGCCTGGCTTTTGAGCTAGGCAAGCAGGATTGTATTTGCATGACGCATATGCACGATGTCGTGGCTCTCCAGGGGTTGAAAAGAAAGCTGTAGAACTTGGCACCGCTGGAATGAACTGTGTTTTAGCTGGAGAGCAAACCAGAGTATTTCTCAAACAAGGCGAGGTGCAGCCAGGACTCACTCTCATTTCTATCACAATTGTAAAAACTTCCAGATTGCTGACAAATTGCTTGAAAGAGCCCCAGCCATTGCTAGTGGATAAGGCCTTTCCAACCGCTGTTTGAGTATCTCAGAGCTTCATCCAAGTCCTCCCAGCAGTAAATCTCACAATGATGTGCAGTGACCAAGGGAACTAATACAATCCTTGAGTGCAGGGAAATAGCATATAGCATGTAGGAGTAATGAGCTGGTATTACCCTCTGCATACAGCATTAGTGAGACTGTAAGTAGCATACCGGGAGCTCCTCAAAAGAATTTGGCAAACTGGTGATAGTTCAGATGTGAGCCACAAAGTGATTCAACATCTTGAAAATATTGTCTTATAATGAGAGACTAAAGAAACTCAACCCATTTAGTTCATCACAAATCCAAGTGGTGACTGACCACAGACTACAGGTCACAACATAAGGAAGACATTTGTGATAGCAGGGAGCTCTGCAG
>WHYT01013954.1:141550-162888 GCA_009806455.1 Tetrax tetrax | reverse complement strand
AGGGAAGCTGGTATTAGAAATACTGGTTTTAACAGGGTTATTGCCTGTTGGAGCATACAACCAGAGATGTAGGGGATTCACCACTGTGTAATATCTTTAGACCAAGTAAGTCCCCTTTCTACAATTCAAACAGAAAAAACCCCAGGCTCTCAGAAATGCATATGTGCAGTTCTCTGGCTTGTGTAATATCACTCAGGATAGACCATCATAATGCACTCCTCTGACACTAAAAATAAATGAGTCTATACGTGAGCTATAGGCTCGACAATCACAGAACACTAAAACCACTATGTTAGCATCTTGCCATTTGTTGCCATTCAATAAAAGGCTGAGATTTAAACATTTCTAAAATTTATTGCCCAGCAGCTTTACAAATAGGGTATTCAGAGATGTGTTCGTAACTTCCCTTTTTCCTGCTAGTACCACTTAGAAACTCCTGTCCTTTTTTACTTCCTCAGACCTAGCTCCAAACATTCAGTCATTTTCTCTGTCTCTCAGAGGGCCATTCACTAAAACTATCCACACAAAAAAAACCCTCTCAACAAATTTTTCTCTTGAGATCACTCTTGTTGCACAGAAGCTGGAAGGCAGAATTTTAGCAGAATGGGACAGGAACTATGTGCCAGCAGAATCACAAACTAGAAGTGTACATTAAGAAACAAAAATCTATTTTAAAACCGAAACACAAAGGAGATAGTTTACCTTTCCAAGGCAGCTTGCTAATTTCAATTACACATTCATTAATATTAATAAATATCTGTACACCATGATAAGTAAATGTACTGTTTTATAGACATCACTCTAAAATATCCTTCAAAGCTTATTATTCCAGGATCAAAACCTGCATCAAGATCCATGTATAGGAGTGTTTATAAAATCATATATTAGACAGCACAATAAAACCCTAATAGAAACAGAAAAATAAGAAATATAACAACAATCAGCAACATGAAAAAGATACTTGGGAGACAGAAAGCATGTGCTGAAACCAGTGTGCTGAAAACTCTGTTTCTTAGAAATTGTTCAAAGTAGCTTTCAATACACCATTCATGCCAATGAGAAGTCAATAATGCAACATGATGTACTCTTGATGTTAGGAAAAAAAGAAGTATTTTGGGAAATTTTGCAAGGGCTCATAGAAAAAAAAAAAAAAAAAAAAAAAAAGCAAACCTACACCAGGAGAGACACTGTGATCCACAGGAATTAGGAGGAAATCAGAAACAAGAAACCACCAAACAACAAGAAACCACCTCAGAGGGCTGGAGCACCTCTCCTATGAGCACAGGCTGGAGTTGTTCCGCTTGAAGAAGAGAAGGCTCTGGTGAGACCTTAGAGCGGCCTTCCCACACATAAAGGGGGCCTACAGGAAAGACAAGGAAAAACTGTTCAGTAGGGCCTGTTTCAATAGGATGAGGTGTAATGGTTTTAAAATAGAGAGAGGTAGAGCCAGATTAGATATTAGGAAAAAAAAAATTTACAATGAGGGTGGTAGAACACTGGAACAGGTTGCCTAGAGAGGTGGTGGATGTCCCATCCCTGGAAACATTCAAGGCCAGGTTGGACAGGGCTCTGAGCAACCTGATCGAGTTGAAGATGTCCCTGCTTCTTGCAGGGGGGTTGGACTAGATGGCCTTTAAAGGTCCCTTCCAACCATAACTATTCTATGATTCTATTAAATTCTTCCAACAGAGAAGAGTAAACCATGGATTCGTTGTAGCAGGCACCTTCTGCTTCTGTGTCTCCATCTATGAAATGGGGATCTTCTCAAACAGGCACGACAGTGGTTCATGAATATTCACCCAGGACTTCCCACCTGCAAGGTGCTTTTGTAGCATAAAGCTATTCATTAAAAACCTTTAGTTTAACCATCCCTGGCAGTCCACCATGTCTTAGTAAGTTCTGCTTCCATTTAGTTACCTTTGACTTTAAGTTCCCTCTCTAGAATCAGTTACCAAAAAGAGGGCAGTATGATCTGATTCTTAGCTATTCCCCTCCCCTCTCCCCCTCTGCCCACAATGAGATCAAGGTTCAATTTAAATCAAGCAAATATGAAGTGTAACTTTAAAGACCAGACAAGATCCACGAGAAGATTGTTTGTCTTAAGGTTCACTGTGTGGTATCCAGCATAATGAAACAAACTGAGTTAGCTCCCTGTGTTAACACACTTAGAAATGCAGACAAACTCACATTTATAATATATATTTTGCCCTCCTAAAGACTTCCAAGGGGTGCTAACAATCCAAAAATCAAAGTTCTTCACATTGGATCCTTGGCTAAGGGCAAAGTTCTCTTTAGCTCCAGCTACAATATCAGAATCTATTGCAAACATAAATATTGAATTATAAAATAAATTCCGGTTCAGATTCCTATGGAATCCCCATTAGTAGAGCTGCCTAAATTAAAAGATAGCACATATTTCCATTAATTCTTCCAAAATAGCTTGTAATGTGCAAAAAAAGAAGGTCCATAACATCTTGTGGACTTAATATCCATGTTGTAGTTTACATCTTAATTTTATATTTCTTCCTTGTCTGCTCAGCACCGTTTAAATCAACTTCAGAGACTGATGTTACTGTTGTCCCAGTGAATACATGCCTACCAATCTTGCATTTTATCTAAGGTTAGTCCATTGAAACACTTGGCTTTTCTTTGTTTCAAAAGTCTGACAAAAATCATTGCTCAAGGTGATGTGACTGTACAAACATATTTAGCTGAGGTTTAAGCTGTCACTAAGACAGCATAAGGCTTCATCCTGTATAACACACAGAACTTATGACATAAATCTGGCCTCAAGGATTTCTTTCATGATTCAACAAGTCTCCTTTTGGCAACAGCAGAAAATGTAAACAGGTGTTATAGTTCTGGAGGGGTTGCCTTGCCATTTCCTTTCTGCTTTCTTGCCATGTGGCCACAACTCAACGTGCTGAGCACAAGTAAACAAAGTCAACTTGTAAACGCTCTGGAGAAGCTATAAGCAATACCATTGTATTTAGAAAGCATTCAGACTGAAAAGAGAAAAAGCAGTTGAAACTTGACACATGGACTAAACCAAACAAAGTGTTTTGAAGATTATTCTTTCCTGCTTTTATAATCTGCTAATTTCTTGTTATTAGTTTTGAAACCAGTATCATGCAGAACCTGTTTCTTCGATACCTCTAATAGGGCTTTGGCAAAAATAAAAATCTTATCTTCACACATTTCTACACCTATTCACAAACATGTAAGCCAAATGGTATAAATAGCACGGTGTGTTTCCTCTTTGGATTTTGGACTTTTTCTGTCCATTGGATAAATCATTACTCCTACAGAAAGTAAACAAGAAATGTGTTACAGAGGGTTAACTTATATGATGGAAGAGGGCAACTGACTCCTTGTAAAACAGACTTGAAACAAGAACTCCAAACTACTCTTAGACATCACTTGAAGGAATTTAATATCGATACACACTGAGTATTACTTACATAGTACTGGACATTGTCATTATAGATATTAAAGACTATAAAACAGTAACAGAGAGACACTAAAGAACATAAATGAGTCTACTGTTGAGCCCCATGTGCTGATTATGTAAAAATTTTAGCAAGTAAAACAACAAAAAAAAAAATAATTCCAAAGTATGTGACTTCCTCTAGAAATGTATGTGGTTTACTGAGCAAACATACATTGGAAATAAAATACACTAAGTCATAACAGTTAAAGAGCATTGCCTGCTCCACCTGCTTCATTATCACAGTAAGGATGTTCTGCTCTGCATCAGCCAGGGAAATCATTTTAGCATGTGTGTCTGCCTGTCTCCAATGAGGGCAGCTCTTAGCTATGTGCTGAAATCAAGCATTTCACGAAGTATCACGTCAGTAAGGTTTAACTGTGTGATTACAGTCTGACAAATGTTTCCATGCTCTCCTGAACTAGGACTGCTCCTTACTGTTAGTAGTATATAAAACGAAAATGGATTATCGGTTCTTATGTTAAAAGAATTGGGGCATCTACGATTTGAAACAGATAGTTAAAAAAAATGATGAGGAAGAGAAGAAAATAGTAAGTAGTATTTGCAAAATGGAGCATACCTCCCTACTTTGACAGACTCTCTGCTGCTTAATTTATTGACAATGTTGTCAGTGTGACTTGACTGGAACCTGTAAGCATGCACATAGAAGAAAGCACCTGAAAACACAGGTCTCTCCAGTTGACAACAACCAAGGGAAAATCTCAAGCCTGAAAGCAGCTTTTGGGCATAGTCTGAAAATAATAAGGTGCATCATTTTAAGTAAAGACTATTTGACCAATGGAACAAAATACTTAGAACTGTGACATCTTTCCAAAAATCGAAATATTTGACAAATGTGTATAACTGCTAATCATGTTCTCTTTTGAACTATGTAAGAATTATTCAATAAATAAATATCAGTTTGATTTACCTAGCAACTCTAGGAATAAGTCTAATTTTGCTACAAGCACTAGATATCATAAAAAACAAAGTCCTAACTATTTGGATATCAACTGCCAAAATTTCAGCAACTGAGTTATTCTAAAATAACTTAATAGAATCAAGCATCTCAATGACAGCACTATTCTCCTTCTGAAAACAGGAATCAAACAAACTTTTCCCTTTTCATTAGCTAAACAGAAATACAATATTACTGCTAGCCTAGTTTTATTTCTGGAGATATACTGTAGCTCAAAATATCAAAAGAATATTATTCTTGATACTCTGATAGCAGCACAGCATTGCACATACAAGTTGTGACTTCCACTTTGTGAAGGATCTAAGAAGTAAAGCTTTATTTAACATAGGGACAGCAAAATTTGGCATGGTGTAAATTAAGTATGATTTCTGCAACACTTTTTAAACAAATAGGCTTTAATATGAAATGGGAAGAAGAGCTTTTGAGCCGTCACCTTTATGTTTAATTATTTGTGGTTTTTTTCTGGTCACTGTCAATGTACTTATATTGCACAGAGAGACTTGGTAAGAGAACCCTCCCACGGCTAATGTAAACCCTGCAAATTCCTTTGGTAGCAACCAAACACTGGGTACCTTAATGGATAAAACCCCCACTACAAATTTCAAAACAAAGCTAAGTGGTGCACATCTTAAGCAAGTTGTTGTGTAGCTATGGAAGTGAACACAACTTGGAGTATGGTGAATACAGGTATGTACCTTTACCGCCAGAAGCCACAACCAGTGGCCTGGTTTTTCATTAACATTTCAGGTTTTTATGACCCCTGCACCTTCTAATAGCAACCCATTCAGACATGTTCTGAGCCTTGCTGAGAAAGCAGTTTCAAATCTGAAAGTGTATGTTAAAATTACAATAAAATAAATGTATTCATTTCTGCTGCTAACTAAATACAAAATGTGTGCCAAATCTGCCATCTGAAAAAAAAGAAGAACAAATCAGCAATATAATTATTTAGTTTAAAGGTAGCTGTCTCTGGCCTACATATCTTGTTTTAGAGTCAGTTTATGAAACTCTCATATATATTGCTGAATTCATGGAAATAGATTCAAAGTCTTCATAGGCCTTACTCAAATGAAAGCTCATGTACACATTTGTGAAGGAAAGATGGGATGATTTTCTTATCTTCTTATTAACAATTCTGCCACAGTTCATAGATTTTCAGGACAGGTGCATGATGTGACCTAAGTTGGGAAGACTCAGCATCCTCCTTTCAAATATCCCAGAAATGATGGGGGATGGGATCAGCTGACTCAGTTTTGCACAGGGTCTCTGTTTTGTAGGGGAGGGAGAAAAGGGCTGGGGTTTGGCCAGCTAAAGCTAAGCGGTTATTTTGTTTAGGTATTCTGGATTTTTTTCGTCCCCGGGAACAAGAGAGACCAGTTGGCAACTATTCAGGTGGTTAGCTGAAGCCAAAATATTAACAGCAATTCAACTGTCTTTATTCCATAGTTTTCCTAACTAGTTGACATGGGAAAGGGGAAGCAGCAGATGAAAACCAACGGATGACGGCTAGATGACATCGCTCTTGGATCAATCTCAAGAGCAAGGTTTTTACAGCATGATAAAGCAAACACATCACTGGATAAACATGTGACCACAAGTAATTCTTAATCGTCCGTGTTAAACCAGCGGGGAAGGATTAGCAATTAAAAAAAAATAATAATAAAGTAATGGTCGGAAACACACAAAAAACCCCCACCAAAACCACAAAACAACAAAAAAAAAGAACCAATACCGATGGACACCAGTGATCCATACTTACTGGGAAGTCTAATGAAATGTTAAATTTAAAGAATGGTATAATGACTAATATTAATTCTCACAGAGACTTAGGGACTTGCAGTTGACAAATCAACAGTGCCTCTTTTCTAAAAGGAAAGCATACTACTGAGCTGCACTAGTAACAGCATCCTGCTTTAAAAAAAAAAAAAAATTCACAACCCCAAATTCAAAATACTGTCCCACTTTGATTAAGCTATAAACAGAGACCTAGATTCAAAGATTCATTTATTCACAAGAAGAAAAGCGAACAAACCCAGTCATTTTTGGTAAAGAAATGAGGGATTTTAAGAGTCCCTCACCTAAGTATCTAAAGTGTAAAGCAGTAACAGTTTTACAAAATTATATGGAAAAATCTGATGGAATACTTGATGATTCTAAGAACAAACTATCCAAAGGTACAGTTTTGGAGAATTACGAGATTTTTGGGTTATTTTTCAGGCCAGACTAAACACCCATCTGTTACGGAGTTCTTAGGGATAATGAAGTTAATTCTGCCATAATCCCAGGAAATGGACTACAAAATCTGTTGGGCACCTTTCACACTGAATGCTTCTATGAAATACTTCACACATTATTTACACGGCAGGAAAAAAAAATATCTTGGGAGCCCTCAGTATTCTAAATGGGAAGTAACAGAAGTGCAGACCATAGATAATATTGGTTCTTGTTCATTAAGTGGTTGTTTTATTGTCCCCATATGATGTTTCTTTAGGTGGAAAAAGGGACAATTACAAGTGGATTAGGAAAGCGAATAAATTGAATGAAGTACTATAAGTAGCACTCAGAAGGCAGGCCAATAATTTTGGCATCAATATAGAGCATGTAACATTAGGCAGCAAATGACCAAGCATTCTCTGCAGTTACACTTTGATGTTGGAAGGCGGGTGGGACCCCAAGTCAT
This sequence comes from Tetrax tetrax, assembly GCA_009806455.1. NCBI lineage: Eukaryota > Metazoa > Chordata > Aves > Otidiformes > Otididae > Tetrax > Tetrax tetrax. The sequence goes on along the minus strand of WHYT01013954.1, from coordinate 155,742 downwards.
CTCATGTTGCCTCACTGCATTTCCTTTAGAGCATTCCCCGTCCTTAGTACATCCTATTCCCCAAACCAAGGACTACTTCTTCCCTGGGCTCTTTTCTGTGGGATTTTGACATCCTGTCTCTTAATTTTAACTCTTCCCCTCCCCTCACAGAAAGGTTTTCCCCCATTTTATTTTATTTGGAGGACGGGGACCATTCTGACAGGTGGATATTCTCCAAGTCTCACAACTCTACTGAAATGGTCTCTTATCAGGGTGTCTCTGAGCAGCAAGAGCTCATAACTCATTTGAATGGGAAACAGTTGGGGGCTCACCACACTTCATCCTATGAGACTGTTGACACTGTTAGCAGCTGTTAGTGTCGCTCTCGTTTTTACCAACTGGGAGCGTATCAAAATGTTACATGCACATTCAGCAGTGTAGTCTCTCCTCTTTCAGTTTAATGGGAATTAAGCACACACATCAAGGGGAAAATACACTCCACAGTTGCTAAGTATTTTATATGTTAATTTTCTGAACTTGTTATGGGGAAAAAAGAATTCAAGTTTAAGGCACCTCAGGAAAAATGACGTTTCCTCAAAGCCAGTTAATACCAGTAATGGTATAATTTAACTATGCAAAATATTATTCCACAGCAGGGCAATTAAAATTACTGTGTCACACTCTTAATTTAGGGAAACAAAAACCTTACAGCAATTTTTTGTTAATCTAAAAATGAGATTGGCAAACTACATCCAATTCCCAACTATGACTGTCCACATTGAAGAACTGCGAAAACTTTGCTGGCAGATTTTTCTGGGAGGGCAAGAGCAGAATAGCCACAGACTGTAGACACATGACCATACACAAATGGAGGAAGATGGAGATACCAGATCACTATTTTCCATAAGATACAGCTTCTTGTCCTGAAAAGGAAGTGAGAGCTTCAATGCTAGATTAAACTAACATTTTTATGACACACATAAGCACACATCACTTGAAAATAAAAGTACAAGGGATATCATCTACTATAGATGATATTTATCATCTACTATAGATGTACTTTATTTCATATCACATGCTAGCAGTCACAAGTTGCAGAGCTTGACTCCAGTTTTTGTTCCACATTTTGAAAATAAAGATACAGCTCTCTGTTTCTGAAATCTTGGGTACCAGCAAGCAGTTAGGATAAGTTATTCCTGTTATGTTATTATTTCATTGTTTACACTTACTTACATGCTAGTGACAGGAAAAATGGTTTCATCAATAGATCACTCAGGCCCTGGGGTGACCCTCAGCTCTGGAGTACTTAGATACTGTGATATAAGATGTCACCAGTGGCAGCTGTTACCCACCTCTAAACTTAGCAGCAGTGGGAATAATCTTGTGCCAGACCTTCAGCCGCTGCAATTCACAGCCTGACATATTTCCTTAAACCACCTTTGTCTCTTAGTCCATGCATCTGCGTCCCAGACTCACCCACCTGCCTGTGAATGGTGGCAGCTGAAGATCTGGAGTCCGTTTACTCTTACTGCCCCTGCAAAGGAGGCAGTAGTCTTTTCTTCAGGAGTGGACAGGCAGCTTCTGCTGACAACAGCCCAATATGCTGCCACTTGGACTACCAAGCCATAACTACCACTACTACATTGTCCTTAGGATGCAGTCAGCACACAGTCACATGTGCTGCAACCAGTCCCATCTGATAGCCTCCCAGGAGCAACTCTCCCCATAGTGACAGCACAACTAACATTCTCTTTTGGGACAAAATTTATCACAAAAATTATTCTAAGCCATGAGCTCTCTAATCAGTCCCTTTCAGTAGATCTCAGCACTCACATTCATTTGCAACGCTAAAAAAGTTGGATCTAAATAAAATAATTTACCATGCAGCAATGGGTGATTTATAAAATAACTAGGAAAGCTGAGATCGGCTATAACGTATGTGCTCTGACAGCCTGCAAGAATTATTTCTAATAACACACATGCAGGCGTACACATTCAGCCAAAAAGTTATCTTTCATATCCCAAAGAAATGAAACCAAGCAAGCATGTTGTATTCCTTTCTTTTGCAAATAATTCTTCTTCCCTGATCCTCTGCTCCTTCTTTTCCAGCTTTTTCTTTTTGAAATTAAAAGAACAGAAAAGAAAAATAAGAAGAGTGATTAAGGTCTATTAGCCCTGTAATACTTAGTTACTACTGGTTTACAACTGCTAAAAAAAAAAACAAATAGAAAAATATTTTAGGACGATCTTCCAGTCCCTGGACTACAGCTCCATGAACAGAAATTTGTTCAAGTTCTCGTATAGGAATAGTAAACGCTTTAACAAAAAATTCTGAAAACAAAGTTGTTTAGATTCAAAATGTTTCACCCGTTCCCTGTGCTTCTGCAGGTTGTTGCATGATGAACCACAGTTATTTGTAAAGAAAGAAGGAGGTGTCACCACCTTGGGACTAAGACTACCAGTTCTGCCACAGATTATGTTGAAGCTGCCTGTCTTCTTAGAAGCTCATTTCAAAGAGAGGAAAAAACCACAGCAACAGTACTGCAAGGAAAGGATTTTTTTCTTCAGAGGCTGAAATGTGCAGGGTTCATGGAGTCCACATGGAAGACATTGCCTGAAGAACCATTCAGGGAAATTATTGTCTTTATTTAAAATTATTTCAATTTTTTATTAAACACTCTTGACTGTTTTCCTCATCCACCTCTACAGACTGTGAATTCTCAACAACTCTGAAAAGAAGACCTGTATTTACCAAGCACACATCTGAGCCAAGTTAAAACATAAGCTTTGCAGTATTTCAATCTCAGCTTAAAGTCTGCACCTTCTACCAACTGCTAAGAAGGAACTGCAACACCCTGATTACCAACATAATCCAATCTAAAATAAGCACACAACTAAACAAATGTCTTCCACAAAAGCTCAAGCCAGATTTAACATAACAGGAAACACACGGTTCTTCGCTACTTTTGATAGACATACAACTTACTGCTATTGTTGGACTGCAATACTAGATGACAGCAGGCATGGAAGGAAGATGAAGCTTATCTCGATAAACACCTAGACTAATCCAACAGACTGTGCTTCAACCACAAAGCAGCATCTCTTTTTACTTGGTTTTTACTACAATGCACTACAACTCAGTTTCTGCACTGTAGCTGCATACCTTCATAACACCATAACAGAAACCATTTTAACCCAAACTAAACAGCCTTCTGCCACGCTTAGCTACTCTGTGAAAGATGAGCTAGCAATTGTTCAGTTTTGGTTAGCTGCACAGCTCCTACACTATTCTTTTCCCTAGTGAACAGGGCACTGCAGCATGGTGAGAAATATAACCCCAGAACTCTCCTCTCTGAATCACGACCTCAAGCTTGTTTCCACACCATCTCTTCCTGCATGCTGCCATCTCTCACTGTGAGGCTGTGGCTTCCCATTAGGTCTAGTTAAGTGGTGTGTTTCCCAGGAAGAAGGCACAAAAGCAATAAAGCAATTAGTGACCAATTAAATTAATTAACACTGTTTACCTACAGGAGAAAGGCAAACTTTAAACAATTAGCAGCAAGTTTATTTTTAAGAGCAAAAAAAGCCTTTTGAAAACACCTTCTGGGTGACAAAGTGTGTTTATTGACAGCCATCCAGGTGTTACATTTTTCCATCCTTGCCTAACTCATTTCAGATGTTGGGAAAGCAACTGGTCATGCAAAACAGAATATGCTTGGTTCAAACAAGAGATCCATTTTTCGCAGTAGCAATAGCTTAGTGCTGTGATCTTTTGCACTGATTATGAGCTGACTTTAGGTAATGATTACACCTGCAGTCCCACTGAGAGTTACAAATTATCAGCACTTGAGCAACAGCAGACCCTTCTGTTCAGCTCCCCAAACAGAATATAAGAAAAATATTTCCCAGCCTTTAGAAAGCATGTTGTCAGTCCATGACAAGTTTGCATACATTTTGTTATATCCTGGTGTCATCTTGGCACTACTGGGAAAAGGCTCCTCAAAACAGAAACCAAATATAAACTACATCTATTTCATGTATGTGACTGTGTATTCACATGCATGTGCTTCTGCTCCCTTGCCTTTAGGGTGGGTGAGGACAGGAGAACAGATCAGGTCTCATCAAGACCATTCTGTCTCAGCTCAGCACATAAAAACACCAGAAGTGTTTGGCTCCTGCAGTGGGGAAACTGTATGGATATTTGCTGTACTCACATGAAAAAAAAGATAAATGTAAAATGCCTTTCATGTAGACCACCAAAAATCAAACTTTTAGTTATATAAACATGGATAGGACTGAAATCATTAACCCAAGGAATACTGAATTGAATCTCATTAATTAGAAAAGTTGTTAATTTCCTTTTGGCTTCTACATTGAATTTAATGTGTAGGATCTCGTAACAAATCTTTATGCCTCTGTTACAAACCCTTATTTTCTTTCCTAGTGTATTGAAATGCTATCTTGTAGCAGTTCTTCCCTTTGGGTCCACTGCTCTTCAAGAGATTCCCTTAAATACACCGAGCATGACTAAAAGACCCCCAGAGTTGAAAAGCCCACACAACAGATATTTCTGTCAAAATATGATCAGCAAATTCTCTCATATAACAAATTCTTTCATATAACAAAAAAATGAAACCAACTGAATATGGACTTCATTTTGCTGTGTAGTCAGAGTATTACAGAGTAAGTGGGACAAATGATCTCTGCCTTGCATCTGTCTAATGGCATATATATTGTGCTCATAACTTTAAAGAAGCATACGACAGAAATTTGATTTAATGTCCACATATCTGTATACATACACATTAAACAGGGGTCCTGTGGGTTGAGAGCCAAGCTCAATTCATTGCACTTTTGCAGGCCCTATCCACCATCTTTCAAGCAGTACTACCTCAGTTTCTCCAGCTACCCAGCAGGAAGAATTATACTTGGATGGATGCTGTAGTGATAAATATACTACATATGCTCATCTACAACAGAAATGGCACCACAAGTGTAGAGTTGTGTGATTTGGCCTCCTTAGGCTTCGACTAGGCTGAGAACTACTTATGGTCTGCCCCTACAGTTGACATTGGAGCCTCTTCTAACTTATTACACCCTGTGGTCTCTGAGGTGCACCAGGGAGAACGTGGTCTTCTGCTGTTTTGAGGACAGGACATCAAAGGCTGGAAGATTGAACTCTGCTGGAGACAGAACAAGTCCTACTACATTATGCCAGCCAGGGGTATTTGGGACATCCAGAGTTCCTTCTATAACCACCAGTGTTACCACCAAAAGCCAACCAGAAGCAGGGGTAGAATAATAATTTTTAAAATTCTTGTCTGATACATATTCTGTTCTGTTAGTTGTCCAGATTGTCCTTTATTAGTCAGGCTACAAGAATTTTTCTATGTCGTCAGTGACTTGACAGAGAAGGGCCAGCATTCAGGGGTTTTTAAACCCACTGACTTAATTCAAGTGACTGTTTACACTAAAATTATTTTTGACCCAACAGCTTGAATGGTTCTCATCTATTATTCTCATTCAGTCTTTCATTGAGCTCAGTGTACCGGTGATCATCAATGTTTCCTGTAGATTTCGATCTCCAATGTTTATTTCAGTAATGCTCTTGGTCTAATATTCTGACTGTCTTTGGTAATAGGGAACAAGAGACAACAAGCTCTTAGAAGGCGGCTATGTATATCCTAGGATTATAATTACTCCACTTGCGATATTAAAGAGATTCCAGTCCCTAAAGATCATGGATATCTGCCACATCTGAACTAGCTTTACACCAATCCTAGTCTATTGCCATGCAAAAACAGAGCTCACTGTTAGTTAACCACTTGGCTGCTCAAGCAGTTTTGTGTATATACTAGAAAATTTACCTTTTGTATACAAAGGAATTGAACATCATCACCTTACAATGGAAATAAAAGAACAACAGCAGTGTTGTTCTTTTCAGTGGTGAATAGTTAGTCTTTGAAATTTGAAGGGATTTTAAAGGAATGGATATTCTTAACAAGTTACTTAATTTAATCTGTAAGTTTGGAGCTGGCCACAGTGAAACTGGTAGGAAAAACACTTCTTGAAAAAAATAGATATAAAATAGGGAGAAAACCATCATATCAGAAGAGTTTAGGTTGACCTGCTGTTTCTGAAGTCCAGGTGAGTTTCATCGCCAAGGTCAATGAACGTAACATCAGAACAGAGTCTTTTTGAAAAAGCCACCAGCAAAGGAGAAATTAAGTACCCTGTTCACATGAAGTTTGTGTGCATAACAAGTTTCAGTTAGTCAAACTGAATTTTAATAATAAATAGTAGTGGTATTTTTCTTCAGTGTTTCTTTCTGCATCATAACTACACCTCTACAAATATTTCACCAGAAAGTATGGGACCTATTAACATTTTTCTTTCCAGTGTGGCATTTGAGTAAGCCTTAGCAAGCCCTCAAAAGGGCATAAATCCAGCACTTAGTATTGCCAGAGCAATGCAGTAGAAACGTTAATCAGGACTCTTACTCAGATTGAAATATATACCGATTAAGCGACCATCCCATTTAAGCAAAGTTTTCCTGAACCGTCACTTAATATAAACCAAATGTCTTCTGCAACTCCTTCCTCCTACTGAAGCATTTTGACCCTTAGCCACCATATTAACACCTCTAATTGTAACTGACAGGGCAATTTCCTGGTTGCCATTGTGCAAGACAAGCAGTGAACACTAGCCACAAGCAATTTATGACCTTTGACTGCCATATTAATGCTTTTAATTGTAACTGACAGGGCAGCTAGGCCAAAGAGTGGCCCAACAAAGCAGTTCAGGCAGTTATGAATGTCCTGCTAAAGCAAAGGAAGGAGCATCCTGTCATTAAGGTGAGGGGACTGATATGGAGAAAGAACAGGCAATACCTGAGGTTGGTCCATCAAACTCCCTGTAATCATCACTGACTATTTTTTGCTTCAGTTTGCTATTGCATTCTCTGCTAAAACCAGAACTATTTTTACTGAATGTGAGGAATTTAGTTTTAACTTTTGAAGAAAATTTCCCAAAGCATTAAAATGAAATTTTTTTTCAGGATTCCTCCCCACAAACACATTATTTTTAACTTCAACAAATTTCGCATTCTTTGATGAAAAAGACAGTTCCTCAGCATTTCGTCTTTGAAAACATAAACTTTTCCACAGTGTTTAAATAAAAACAATTATCTAAAGTCTTAGAAAGTATGTAAAGTTAAGGCACCTCTGGGCAACAACTGCTGAAGCATTCTCTAACACAAGACTAAATAAGGAAAAGGTTATCTCAGGTGGAAGAAAAGAGGAGTGCTGTGGGTGACTCTTATATTCAGTTTTGGTAAGCTGGTCCCTAGAGTGTGAAGTATCGTACTTGCAAACATTTGAGCAGGTATCATTCAGCAGCAGGTAAGGGCACTAAGCAGATGCTAGAAAGATTCTCTCTTATTTATACTTTAGTCCTACATGCATAAATGCTGGTCATTAAATTTGAGAATTTGGTTAAATTTTTTAATCTAACCTATGGATGGGTCACATTCAGCTAAGGTAAAGCTGTGGGATACTTCCTTATTACAATGTACCAATCCTTTCTCCTTCTAAGGAAAAAATAAAGCACTATTGTTAACCTGAAATCTAAACAAAGCTTGTAAGCATATTATAGAAGCTATTTTCAGCTTTATATAACATATCAAATCAGCCAAACAACTTTTGTTAATTTCCAAGCACTTTCTAGCTGTCCAAGATTCCCCTTCCCACTGTGCCCCTCAAGAGAAAAGGGAGAAATTCATACTAAATCTAGAAAAACTGAATAGCCAAAGTGTTACCAAACACAGAAAGCCAGCAAACTGAGCAGTGGAAAGATATTCTAATCCAAAGGTGCATTTACATGAACACCTCTTCTGGCAGCAAAGCTAGTTTACCCTCTACATTCATCATCTTGTTCACAGAGCTTTGTCCTGCAAAAAGCCTGTCAGCTTAACTGAGAATGAAATTGCACAGTACAGACAACATAACACCTGACAGACACCAGTACAGGAAGACCTTCCTTCCCTTCTTACTTTCAACTACTGTTCCTCCTCCAGGCTTGACCTGATCCTTCCCATGTGCCAGAAGGAGCATGTCTGTGCTCAGCCAATTCAGCTCAGTACTCCCTGCAAAAACATAGATGCTTTTTGGTGGGATTACTTTTCTGCCAGCTTAGTGAGTTGAATCAGCTCAAGTTCCCCTGAGAGGGGAAGGGTTGCATGGCTGTCAGAGAGAACATGAGGGCAGGAGTGAGAGCAGCTCTCCCTTTTGGAAACACTGCAACAGATTTAGGGTTAGCCAAGCTCAAAGAATAACATGCAAGTTCATCCTGAAAGGCAGTTACAGAGACAGCATTGCCAAGAAAAGTCATACATAGCACTGCATCCTCAGTTCAAGGATGTTTCATTGTTATTGTTACAAGATTTTATATGTTATCTTAACAGTAATATAAATGTCATTAAGCATTTTTAAAATTATTTTTAAAGTACCCAAGTAACAAAGGAGCCTATGTTTTATTTTTAGAAATGCCTTATGATGATCTTCATAGCAACATACAGTCCTTCAGTGACTCCTCCTAATGGGTCTTCAGTGCCCTTGAACATGTTTACCTGCTCAGAAGTGATCATAAATGAGAAGCAGATTTGTGCTCTTTCAAATCTCTTGACATAAAAAGATACCCAGACAGTCTCCTGCACACCCTCAACTTAATGTTGCTTCCTAAATATCAGTTCATGGTTTAAGATACACTGTTATATTTTAAAACCATTTAGACTACGTAACTTCATGAATACAACTGAATGAGGCAGAAGAACTTACAGTAACATAGCATCACAACAGAGAAAAGATATTTATTAAGGCAGCTGCTTCTTGACATTATCTATTTGATCCAATTCTGGCTGTCAACATTCAGGTGCTTCCAGCTTGCAATGCACTTTGTCATTTAGGGAAAAATGGGATGTTGGCACGTAAGCCTTGGGCACAGCCTGGTGTAAGCAGCAAGGTTTTGCAGTGGTGCAGCTTCTCAACAGTGGTTAGAATTGAGGAAAACAAAAATTCACATCTCCTCCAGCTTACACACTGATAAGGCCAGAGTTCTCAGCCGTGCAGTGTGAAAATTAGTGACAAACTATGCAGAGAAGACCAAAACTGAGGTTTTTTATAATTACAATTATAAGTAGAAAAGAATTTGAGGGAAGGATAACCACAAATACTCACCTGCTACTGAAGCCTTTGCTGTGATCAGAGAAAGCAAATAACAAGGAAGCCCCCATCGTTGGTAGCATTTTCTAAAAAATATTTTCCAGTAAATCTAATATGCCCCTACCTACCTTTCTTTTTGACAGTTTCAACTGAGTTCCCTCTTGATCCAGATGCCACTTGCTAAAAAAGTCTTAAAAAAAATTCCCCCAGTATGTCTTTCCATCAATAGCACAACAGACTATCAAATTACAAATTAGAAAAAAGAAAGTCAGAAAGAGTTATAAAGCAAATTGAGATAAAAAACACTATTCCTCACCTTCCTCTGTTCTCTCTTATAAGCCAAAATCTTCTACTTTTCTGCTTGTATTTAGACACATATATATGTAAATAGGCTCCTAATTTTCTGATTGCTATATGAGTGTGTGATAGTAATTTAACTAAGAATTTAATAGCATCTTTGAAAAAATATGGTCTTCTTAGGAGCCTAAACCTGATTCAAGTCCCTAAAGTCAGGCAAATCTTCTTTCCATCTTTGCATTATTGCTTGAGAGAACATAAACAAACTATTACACAAAACTGTTTGACAAGGACATACTCTAGATTGCTACCTGCTTAATAAGCCTCTATGGAGATCCTAAGCTGTTTCAGATGAGAGTAGATGTTTGATCAGATGCATGAAGGTTATTTTAAGTAAGCATACAACTATCTTGTCTGGTCTTTCAACAGCTAGATACTTCTACAAAGATCCATGGGAATAGAGGGAATTCTACTTTAGTAGACTTTGCAAGGGTCCTGTAGGACTTGCTAAGAATGCTAAATAAACAAGGTCTCTCATTCCACCCAGCCACAAAGAGCTAACAAGCCCCCGCGCCCCCCTCCCCATCCTCTGGCAGGCTATACCTCCCACTGGCAGCCCACACTCATCAATACACAGGAGCCCCAGATATCGCACACCAGACCCTGCTGTGATGAGCAAACACCAATCAAGAGCCCCATTAGCCTCCAGAGGAAGGTATAGTTTGTTTACAGAAAATAGTAGAACACTGCCAGCGGAGGGCTGCACAGGAAATTCTGAGGAGGCTTTTCCCCCTTCTGTTTCAGGCCCATTTGGAAGTTTGGGGTTTGCATGCAGGGGAGTTCTCAGTATGTTTTCATCTCTTTAAAAAAGAAAACAAGACTGACGAAAATGCAATACTTAAAAATTAACAGCAATTTAGGAGGTGGGGTTTTTTTTGTTAAAAAGTATTCAATTAAAGTGACTACATTTTCAAAAGCAAGTACCTTATGATGCACAATACATAGCATTTTATATGGGATTATCAAAAGACAGTTCTCATTAACTAACCATTACCTAATTTTATTCAGATGCTTGGTATTGTTCGACACTTTGCTGTAACACATACTAAGTGCTTTGGAATCACCAGATTTTGCTTCCAGAACTGGCAGACAGTGGAAGGGATTTGAGTGAATACTACCACTTACAGAAAGGAGTAAGACACTGGGAGAGGTTTAGGGAGAAGATCCAAGAAAGTTTGAAATCCACACTATGTGTTATTACCAGCGTACTGGCACATCAGGGTGACTGCTCCTCCCCAGGACACCAAGGGGGAAAGATTGTTTCCTCCTCCATCTATACTTTGCATACAGCCCAGTGACTCTGCTCTGTTTGGAGACTGGATTCGCTTCTGACCCTTTGTTAACAAAGACAATATAATTCATTATTCATACATTTCTATAGTCGGAAGACGTGCACTGCAAGTAGCTGATCTCAATTCTTTGCTCAAGCGACACGTGACTCGCACTTCATTCTGAATGTTGCTCTTTTCCTTGGAAGCAAGGATTGAATTGAAAGGAAAGTCTTGGTAGCCCGGCAGAAATTCACTTGAGCTTGAGCTCACGGGGAAAATTGAGTTTTCTACTTTGTTGGGCTGAGGTGAGCTGTAAAATGGTAGTTGAAGGATGACTACTAAAGCAATCTCTGGACTGGCTAAGTACCTGGGAAAAGATATGGGGAAATGTTTAGTTAGGGCAACGGAAACAAATCTGTATGCTTTGTTAGTAATTTTTCAGAATAAAGAACGAGCAAATAATTTGTGCAAGATGCCCATCACGTGTCATATTTATCTTATTAATGCATTGATAAAATTCTTCCTAGCGTGCCTCAATGAAGTTTCTATGCAGGACATGCATCAATTTCTTCTGAAATTCCTAAAAACCCTGAATCAACTGCCAAGCGTGTTTGTAACATTTCAGATGAGCCCCTCTCACAACCTCAAAAGAATGCTTTATTTCCAAAAGGGAGGTGAGGCCAAGTCTATTATTACAGTTAACCAAATAACAAATTATATGTCAGCAATTACATGACCACAGCATTCAGATGTTGGAAAATAGCTGAGCAAAAGCATTCAAAGTTCAAAACTAATTTTCAAGATGTTTCAACATTGTGGTATATATTTATCTCTATGCTAAACACTTTTCCAAGTAACATTGATAATGCATTCAAAACCCTGTGTGATTTGAGTACATCAGCAAAAGCAGTTTTAAGACACAGAGATACAATGATAAATGGACAAATGTTACATGGTAAAATGTTTATAGAGACTGAATTGAAAGAGCTTCTCCGTGGTTACACCTCTTCATCCACCCTTCCATTAAGTTAATTAAGCTAACCTGTAGATTTACAAGCCTGGGGGACTTAGAGAACTTGATCTGAAAAGAAAAATAAAGGGTTTAATCACCAGGCTAGGTTTTCCAGGTTGTCATGGCTCTAGTGTTTATACCCTGCACACTTATATAAACCCAAACTTCCATTACTTGCCTGAGAGTCTCAGATCAATATTATAGATAAAGGTAAAGCTTAAGGTAAACGATTACCCTATAAGATGATGGGAATAGTAATTTTAGTGAACATCAAACACATTAGGATACAGTAAGCTTGCACAGACATAATAAATTCATCAGCTATTTCTGCTGATTGATTTGTATTCCAGTTTAATTAGCCATGAAAGGGTCAATTTTTTTCTGAAACCTTCCCTCCCCCCCTTTTTTGTTACAGATCACTGCCACAAAGGATAATCCCCAGCTGTCAAGTTAAAGAAATTTAAAAGGTAGGTTCTAAAAAAATCGTTACCAGTCATGAATTCATTTTCATATAGACCAGTTATACTTATTTCCCAATGACTTTGGTTGGAAAATCACATCTGAAAAAAAAAAATCCTGATGCCCTTAAACTATTGTTTTAAAATTGGCTTTAAAATACTTTGCAAGCAGAGTAGCTTGATATAGTGGAGATAATGAAACGTAGAAAGGAAGAGGTGCTGTGGAGGGGCACAAAACCTATAATCTTGCAAACAACTTTAAATAACACAAAGTGAGCACTGCAGATCTGTATGGCATAAGAACGGATGAAAGCATCTGTCATAAAGAGGATACTTCGTTCCTGAAAAATAAATAAATAAATAAATAAACCAGTGCCACAAATGCCTTCAGAAAATTCACAAAGAGTATCCATGTTTGTTTTAACTTGCCGCTACAAAAGAAGAGGCAAGGAACAATAGTGAGGTCCAGCTGTTGTTTTTCTTGAAGAAGTCCCAGCTCCCCGTGCAGAGAAACTGCACTTGAGATGAGCTGGCTGAGACAAATGTTCTGTCTACACTTTAAATGGCAGCTGCTTATTAAATGACTCCCAATAGGACGAACACTTGCTATTGACAATAAGGTAATATAAGGACCATGCAGAGCAATCAGAATGGGAATGTGAATGAAAAATCTTTAATCTGAAATTACAGCTGTCAGGGTTATATTATAAAACATGAAAGTTGCATCTGCACTTAGAATTAATGTGTCCCAAAAGCCAAGTTTCTCATAAAGTGCATCTTGCAGATACATCTTTTATAAATAGACTACTGGTCTTCCATAAATCAAACCAAACTGTAGCCTATACTAAGGAATTAAAAGCGTCATCTCTTCTGGGGTTGGTATTTGTTGAACAGTGTTTGGGAAAAATGAACATTGATTTACAAAGTCCAACAGACACTGGTAGTAGTATTACTTTCTAACAATATTCACTGACTCCAATGTGTCAAACAAACAACTTCAGTTCTTTTATTACCAGCCTCAATGTGTAAAAGCATCTCTTTCAAAATAAGAAAGCATTTTCAAAAGAGCCACTATTTAACAATCTGAGTTAACAGTGTTGAACAAACAAATATAGTACTTTTTATTTGCACATAGTTCAGATAAATGGGGTAAGCTCTATGCACGGGCATGCTAAGCCTAGTTTGATAGAACCGGTTTCAGATCAGACATATGGCAAAATTAGTTATCTGCTCTGTTCCATGGCCCCATAGCTCACAAGGATCACTTCAGTTCATTTCCGATGAAAGGGCAGAGCCACTTCTGTAGGCTGAAACTTTGCATACATTTTGTGACAGCTCATCTTGTGATCAAGAGTGAGTGAGATTTATGTATTTGGTCATACCTGTGTTTTAATCATTTCAATAAGCAAGTATTAAAAAGTCCCCAAAGCCAAATTGCCACTCAGAAATTCTTTAATGACTTGTGAGAAAGAACCACCTTTGATACTAGTCCAGTGTATACAGTAACAGGTGATGGAAATTAACTGGGAAGATTGGCTACAGCTAAAACAAGCTTTAAAACCTATGACCATAATGATGCATATTACAAAGAAGATATATGCACACTCCTACACGCTTCTTACAGACAAATTTTCAAATTAAACTCTGTAACAAATATGGGCCTAAAAGTAGAATTTCATTGTACCTACATTCTGTCCCTCTTAATTGATGTTTGGGCAATGGTTTGGCGAAGAATGAGAGATCACAAGCTTCCTAGTCCCTCTGTTGTCATTAACCAAGTCCTCTGCACTCCTGAGGAAGCTAAGGAGCTCATGTCTCAACATGTGACTAAACTTCCACCTAAAAGCCAATTTATTACCATTTAAGTTCTTCCTGCCTTCTTATGCCCCATCCAAAG
>WHYT01013954.1:104982-141530 GCA_009806455.1 Tetrax tetrax | reverse complement strand
TAAATCAAATTAAAAAAAAAAAAAAAAAGAGAACATTTCATTGATTATAATCACCAATGAAAATTAAGATCAGCTGTGTGTGCCATGAAGGGATTATACTTAAGTAAATAAATTAATTAACTTTACATATAAAATATTTTGTACTCATATAAAGTATATGTTATTTTCCCTCAACAGGAATACAGTGGATACTTTCAGACTGACTGATGAACTTCTAGAACATACTTGTGGAAATCAGTTGCCTGATTGCAAACCAAGAGATCCACCATTCCTGTGATATCACAATACCAAAAATCCACTTCTGTAAGCCTGAAGGTGGTGATTAACAGAAAGAAATAATTAAAACATTTTAGAATAGCAAATTAAAATTTACTCCTGTCTTCCCTGCAGCCTGATTAATGAGAGTAGGTACATCATTCTGAAATTAATGCTGAATTCTATTAAGAGCTTTCTTCCCCTCCACCTCATTCAGAAGATTATTTATATGTTTTCTGGCATTACCCAGAAATCCCAAGCCTTTAGGATGTGGTAAATATAATTCTGAAAAAGAACCCTGAAGAAACAGGCAACAGAAGGCTCCAAAATTACATTTTTCAGAAGGTAATTTGCTCGTACATTTTCAAAGTTACAGTATTTTTCTCTTCACTTTCCAAATTATTTTATAGTGTCTCTCAGATTTGTTAAACTTATCACGTTTCACCCTTGAAGTGTCTCAGACCAGGGTGTTGAGTTCCCTCTAGGTATCAGTTGAAAAGGATATTAGCATCTGTGCTGCAGGCGCATATAATCATTTTCATTTGTCAAACATTTCTCTGATAACTCTCACTGAGAGTTTCAAATACAAGAGTAACTTAGCCTAGAATAATGTGGAACAACATCTGTGAATCAAACTTCGAAGGAAGAAATCATATTTGATAAAGAAATTAAGTTGCCTTAAAAACACAAGGAAACAATTTCAGGCTCATGATAGATATTCACAGAGATCCATGAAGAAAGATAAAAATATTTTTAAGGGTTCCAACCAAATAAATGATAATAATAAGTTATCAAAGTCAGTAAATTAACACAGTCCTCCTACAAACAGGTACAAAAAAAAAAAATCCATATAATTTCATTGTTCAGTCAGTTCCCTATGAAAAGTGGCTGAGGAAACCAACAAAGATATTAATTCTTTATCAAATCTCTGGGTACGAATTTATTCAAGAACAGGCAACTGTGAGCATCCTTCCTATTTACAGTGAAAAAAAAAAAAGAAAAAAAAAATCCACAAAATTGAAGCTGGAAAGCAGAGAAGGCACACGTGCATTTGAGTTTTGTTACCTGGCCCATTTATTTGTCTTATCTGTCTGGGAGGTCTTGTCTTTTAAAGATTTTAAGCTCTTCAGAGTGGAGGCCATCATTAGCTTATATGTTTGCTCACCGTAGAGCATAGGAGAGAAAGACTGGCTGACAGCTCTAGGCCACAAATACAATTAGGATTTAAATAAAGAGTCAATTGAGTTTGTAACCAGACTCATGTGAAAGGGCACTGCGGTAGTGATGCCTTTATAATAGAGAGGTAAGCAAAGACAGAGTTTTTTGTACTTTTGGAATACCTCAGGAATGATTTGCAAGAGTAAAAAAAAAAAATTGCAACAGAAAAAGCCTTAAGACAGCTAAAATGAACAAACTTGAAGTTTTGTGAACTAATACAGTTTTTTCACCTAGCTAGTTTCTTGGGTTCACAAACACAGCTGTATTCAACATGGTCAGAAATCCATGAACCAGTTAAATAAAAAAAGTAGCACTGCTTTCTTCAGAGGAATATCAGCTCTGTCTAAAACCTAAAAATCTTACACATATGGAAAAAACCAAACTCAGACAACCAAAACCTCCAGGGTGTGGCCTCCCGTATCTCCATGAAAGCAGAATTAATCTCTCAGATTATGGTGTCCATCCTTGCATCGCATGTGTCCTTTCCGATCCTCTCTGTGAATGCTACTTTGGGCCATTATGTCGTGTTTCCAAGGCTTCATGTTGTTGCTCCTTTTAGATTAGGATAAAGCTTTGTTCTACCAACATTTTAAACACTGGATTTATCTTCCAAGAATTTTGAAGCACAAAGAGAAAGGCATGTAACAGTAATTTGTAAATCTCTTGACAGTAGGATACGTAACTGAGCACTTCCAAGCAGAAGAAGTGGTCCCACACTCATTTAAGGTATCAGGCAAGCCTCACTAAGTACCCAGTGATACTTGAATATTCTCTATTCCACTCGAAGCAAAATGCAGACAATTTGTTTGCTTTCTGCAACAAATGCTACCACACAGTTGAAATATCAAAGTGCTGTTTGTATCCAAGGCATAGCTTCTTTGGACACCACGTTTTTTCCTTAATTGGAAAACAAGGGCCAGAAGTCCCACAGTGGGAAATGCGCCAGACAAACAAATGACATGGCAAATGCAAACAAGCTCTTCCCTGTCTACATCTAAAGGCTGGCTGTTATCTATTAGTAGCTGTTTCAGCCAACCTCTGACTTGAGGAAGAGAAAAGGAACAGAAAAGAGGCAGGAGCAAGGGCTAATGTCCGCAACAGGACCATGGCATTGTACCACTTGTTGAATGAAAAATCCAGACCATTTCTAAAATGAATTAGTTTGACAAAATGAAATTCCTTGTGAACTGAGAGGCGCGTCCTCAAAATGAGATCTGGCTCTGGATGGATGCAATTGAATAGATTTTGCCACGATAAGTTTGGACTTTCAAGATGAACCTCCAGCCAGAGAAAACATTATTCCCTGCCTTATGCATGTTATCCCTTTTGTCCAGAAAAATAAGTCTGCCTTTAAGTAATATTGCACAATTTTGGCAAGAAGTACTTCCTAAAAGAACAGATTTTCAGCTTTAAAGAGCTGAAAAAACTTTTCCAATATTTTCTTAGACTTAGACAAAAGCTAAAACTTTTAGCACACCTGACAAATCTGCAGCTCCCAAATGTGATTGCCTACCCTTGGTATCCTCTCTTTCTTCCTTGACCATGGTGTAACCAGAAAGAGAGGCTGCAGCTGGATCTGGTAAAAAGGCATTGCTCAGCGCCTGCCAGCTCTGGGGCTGTTCAGCACCTCTGGAGAACCCCAAGCCAAGTGATTTTTTTTCTTTAAAATCAGATCCCCAGAGTGTTCACTAAGGGGCTCCCTGACTCTGAGCACTGTCGTGGAAGAAAGGAAAGCAGTTGTTGGACATGCAGGCAAGGAGCCCAGGCGGCCAGCATAGCGGTAGTCCAGCAGGTAGGCTTTAGAAAGGGAAGCAGGGCTTCATTTTCCCCCTCGGCTCTCCTGCTGTTCAAGAGGCGTAGGAAGCGTAGGAAGAATAGTTGCAAGGGCAGTGCAGGAGGGGGAAGATGCCACTATGGTTTTGCTTCAAATATTTCAAAAAAGCCTTGTCCGAGAAAAGGGTTCCTGCTCGGATCGGTATTTATAAATAAAGTTGTGCAGCCCTGCCTGGCGCACTAACCACATTTTCCACACTGGCATAAATTGCATTTGGAAAGTAATCGTTCTGGATATCTTTTTCCAAGAAAAGTATGCCAAAAATCTTAAATACATCCAATGACATCTTACTGTGAACCAAGTTAATCCTGTAAAGTTATTGTTATTGTTTCAATTATATGAAACAAACTACTGTATGGGACTACATTACCAAGAAAATCAATTACAATCTAATCAATACAATCAAATCTGTATTACAATTCCTACTTTAAATCACTAAATGTTCTTGCATGAGCTTCAGCTTATTTTCTAAAAAGGGTTGACATGGCATTTTTTCTTGTACTCAAAAGCTATATTTTCCTATTAATTTGCTTTGAACAAACAAGCAAAAGATGAAAAAATTCAAAAGGAAGTTCTTGCTCATGCTTCTCGCACACATCTTCAGCTGTGTGTGCAAGCAGTTAAAACATGCAAATGCAGTTTGGAGGAAATTCGACATCTCTATTATAGATGAAAGGTAAACAAAAGCAGATGAAGGATTAGTGCAATTCCAAATTTAAGATATTGCTCTCAGTGACTTATAATAAAGTGGTGTTGCATACGGTGGCATGTTTTAGATGACATTTCAATTGTACAAGCAATTTGCATTCTATCTGACATTAAATAACGTTCTCATTATTATGAATTCTGGCAGCATCCCTGTCTCCACAGCATAAAGATATGAACTATGAGGCACATCTTAATGAAGGGAGTAAGTTTTCCTGTCAATCTGAAATGCAAGACAACACTGTACCTGGGCTAAACCTCTGGCAACATTATTGTGAGTTGCCCACTTCTGACATAGTACAAATCTTCAGCTAAAGCATTCTTCTTATTAAATAAAGATCTATAACTGAACACATGTATCTGTAATATCACTACAATCCAAAGAAAATTAAAAGACAGATTATGTCCAGGATATTACATGCACCACCACAGAGCACTGCGAGAATCTGGTATGATCCTGTTGCTAAGATACCTGGCTAATGCCACGGAAACAAGCCCTTCGTACTAATCTAGCACAATCCATGCATGCTTCCACATATTTTGGCAGGGGAAAGTAGGAGTCCACTGACAATGGCTTGGGATATTGCTAGCCGGCGCTCCTGAATTTATACATTTTTTATCTCTTGCTGGTAAGCTTCAGCAATCTGAGCGAAATAAGAAATGTAACACTCTGTTAATGGCATTTGGTTGCTTTATGCCATTTAAAACAAGTAAGATTACTTTTTATCCTCCTGCATAGTCAATAAAAGTTGCTTAAAAAGGTAATTATTTAAGTGCTTTTGGTTGCAAAATTGTGGTGCTCCCAAAAATGACTGCCCTTAATCTTTGTGATTTATACTGTAATACGCACATAAATGACTAACTGCATTTGCTGTCTCCATTGCTGTCTTCAAGGAGACTCTAATATAACAGTTTCCTTGGGTGCATACTAAATAAGCAATTGGAAGAATAAAGTGGAATTATTTTAACACAAATAACTCACAAGTCTGTACTATTTAAAACTGCTTTGTGGCTTTAAGCCTGCCAGTAGCTCTTTGTCCAATAGACTAAAAAAAGAGTGAGGAAAAAGGAGAGGAGGGAAAAAAAAGGAAAAAAAAAAACAAACCTCCACATTAAGACTAGTCATTCCATGAAGTGCATAAAAATCTTACATGAAAGAAAACTGCTTCATTAAACAGCCTGGCTAGACTGTAAAGTTACGGTCAAGCAATGTAAGTGTCAGAAGTATCCTTTTAAAATAAGAGAGACGTGTCTTCATTGATGAAAAAGTACACTAATAAAATGTTCCTACTGTAAATCCAACAAGAATTTTTAAAAAAGAGAGAATGTAAATGCACTCTCCGTCTTTTTTTGCAATGTGATCTCTCCTAAGCATCAGTGACAGTAGCTCTGTTGAGCTCAAGTTATAATAACAATAACTTTTGCAGATGTTCATAGCTGTCAAGTATTATTCACTAAAATGTCAGAAGATGTGATAAAAAGTAAAAACAGAAGAATTCCTCTGTAGTAATCTGTTGAAGTCAGAAAGGCAGAGGTCACACATTAATCTCTAACTATAAAACAGTGAGCTGTAGAGGAATAATGGAAATATTATATTAAAACAAGCAAGCAATTGTGCACGTGTGTGTACGCCTACATGTACATGAATAAGGGAAAGAAAGAAAGATGCTTATAGTTCCACACTACATTTGCTTCCAATTCATTCATATTACAGACCTAATGCATTTTTTTTCTAAAAGGAACACAGGCATCTCAGATACCAGCACCTAGAAATTGTGGTGTTATTATTCTTCACTTTTTAAAAATTTTAATTTTGTTTTATTTTTTAAATTGTTTTCTACTCTACGGACTTCCAAGATCATTTTGCAAGCTTTCTCTGGCAACAGGCCTTATGGATTCCCAGCACCATTTACAGGGTTATGACGACTGCATGTCATGTCATACTCTCTATTACTGTTAGAAACAAACATCACGCTCATTGATATAGACCATATAAGATGCAAAAAAACAACGTACGGACAAATATCTGTTCCTTTATTCAGAATTCTTTATATCTTTTGAAGCCCTCTGGTACTTTGTTGTAGTAAAACTATTTCTGAATAACTACCTTAGGGCAGCATACAAGCGTAACTGTATTATAGAACAGGAGATTGTTCATGACAAAGAAGAAATAGATCAATAACAGGTGCAAGTCTCTCAGAAACTGTTACTTCAACATAAATTGTCCCTGTAAGAAGGACAGAAAAATGTTTTTACAAACCTTTTACTTTTTTCAATTCTCACTGGAATCCAAGTCAGAAGAGAAAATGGCTGTTTGCTTAGAATAAAGCGTCTGAGCTATCTATGCGAACCTGACTGTAATGGCAAAGGATGGTGCGGATCAATATCCATCTTCTTCATTCCTGAAGTAATAACTTTCAATAGGAAAATCTATTTACTTTTACTTACCTTTATTTTATTTCATTTTGCTTTAAAGAAGTCCATTCCAGAGGGAGGGTTTAGATTGCAAACAGCAGTTAACAAACTGATGATTTAACGAAGAACTATAGGCCAGTAGGCATGTTACCATTCCCTGTAGCCATGGGTTAGGGTTAAGAAGAAACACATTTACTTGGAAAATTTATTTATTATATAAACAATGAGTATTACAAGCCATTTAAAGCATACAGCCTCTCTATGTATAGCGCATATTGGAAAGGTCAATCAGAACCAAAGGGTAATTTCTCTAATCCTTACTTACAACGTACCCAGCCCTGGCCAAGCCTCTCTCCCACAGAAGCGAACACGCCCAGGAATGACATGCCCCCCAACGCCTTTCCCAGCCCTGTGCCTGCGGCAGCCTACCCAACCTCAGCCACAGACATAGCCTTTTCCTAGGAGCTGCTGGACGAGCCAGCTCGTATTGTCGCACAAGAAAAAGTCTGCCTTATGCAACTGGCCATCGTGAAATCATTTTTCCCCCTCAAAATACAGCAGACGATCCCACAGCTCCTCTGGATGAACTTCTCAGGTCCACATATTTTCAAAAACAGTAAATAAAACAGATTAAATGGGAAGAGAGGGAGAGTAAGACAAAGCAAACTTCTGTATTTTCCACTTACATGAACTCACTTTCAGCAAATTTGCATTCTCAAGATAAATCATATGATTGATATGACCTTTAATGTTATCTTCTTCATACCAATCAAAACAGTGTATTTATTTATTTTTCTCTCTACCTTCCAGCTGACAGCCAGAAATAAAAGAAAACTTTATCGCAGCACTTCCAGCGTTACCTGATGTTTTCTATTATTAGGAGGTTTTATTTTCATTACACACTAAAATGGTGTATCAGATAGCACAACATCTTTCTAGTAAATACTGTTTTCAAGCTGCATTATCTAGAGCACAGTGAAAGGCTTACTTATTTTAAATTCAGTTGAGAAGCTGAAGCTTATTAGAAATTTAAAATATTTAAAAGTACATTTGTGTTTTCTGCAGTCACTGCTTTTCCTCCCTGCTGCTAAAATCACCTTAACCAAAATTAAATCAAGACTGCAATTTATCCCTTTCTTAATATTTACAAGCAACCACCTGGCTTCCCATAATACTAATTTTTGTGACTGTGGTAGCAACAGCATCGCTCACTATTCATAGTCATGTCAATATTGAAGTCCAAATAAAAGAGACTGCAAGAGAGACCAGAAAGACAACACTTTATTCACACTGCGAATTTTATTAATAATAATTGCTAATTAATCTTAACTGAAGAAGCAGTGCAAAACCCCATGTCTGAATTCCAGGTTCTTACATAAATCTCAGAGCACTCACTGTGTGTATTTCTAACTAAGAAAGAGATCACTAGCTTTAAAACCCTGCTTATATCAACTGCAAGATGGGAAATAAATTAGAGACTCTACTCTCTTTAGAATTTGAGGGGAAACATATACTAATATAGATGTAACCTGGTAAGACAATTAATTGCAAACAAAATTCAGAGAATACCGAGGATAAGCAAGATTTCATTGTCACTAATGTCTGCATATTTATTGGAAAGCAGATTGTGTGAGTGTGTGTGCGATGAATAAATGAAACCTTAATTGTACAATTTTCCATGTAGGTTATACAAGTAGAGTCTTCATTTTAACATCTTTATTTTCTCTGTTATCAGGATAATAGAAGAAAAAAAAAGAAATACAACCACATACAGAAATATTATTGCATATATTGCTGGAACACTGAAGACAACTATCGAAGCTAAACAGAAGACCCAATAAATCTGAAGAAAAGCCATTGACAATTTTATAAAAAATAAAAAATAGTTTCAGTTGTTAAAAGGCACCTAGGGATTAGAAAAAATATTCTGGGTCTTAAAGGTTTTAGAAGGTTGATGGGTCTGGGTCTTAAAGACAGTAATTTTTATTCATTGGTTTTTACCTGCAACAAATTTTGTTATGAAATTCATCCACCGTTTTATTTCTCTTAATATCAAGCTGAAACTTAAAATAAATGAAACAAGGTAGAGGCATGAGGAATTAATTAAGGTTATTGCAGGAAAATCACAATATGTAATCAATGATTCTGAGCTTAAGTAGCCCAGGTAAAGGATTAGTGCTGCTGTACAGAAGGAGCTGTGTTACAGTAAAACATAGATGAAATACCTACCAGGGTAAGTACTAAGTTAGAGGCTTTAGACATAATTATGCTATATATAATTTAAAGCTCAACTTCAAAGCAAGTAAGTGCTATTAATTATCCTCCACCCAACACAGCTCTTAAAATGTCAAATTAAAAAAGACTATTGGTAATTGTATAAGTTATGGCAAACTAGCTCCCTCCAGCAGTTGCAGGAGACAGCAGGAAAAAAGAAAGCAAGATATACCTTTCCTCTCTGATATTTACAGCTACTTCTTCATGCAGATCAAGACAATCATAACATTTGCACTGAATTTCCTCAGCCCTCTTTCAGGGTCTGATCCTGCAAGTAATCCCTCCTGTGAATAACAGCTGCTAGGTCAGGCTTTTATTTGGGAATTTACCAAATGCTGCTGACTCGACTTTCCTCGGCCACATCCCATGCAGGACATTCATACCTGCATGCACAGGAAGCAGAGCGGGCAGATGCAGCGCCTGCAGCAGAAGGGGCAGGTGGAGGCAGGGAGCGTGGCATCTTGCTCCCAACGTGCGGCCCAACTCCACTGCCCATGCCAAGGTAGGGGATTTAATTCGCTCGCGTGCCTCAGTTTCTCAACGTTCTGACTCAGTTTCTCCTTCTGCAGGCAAGCAGAGCAGGAGGCACAGTGGGAAAGGCACTCTCTGGGTTCACCACACACCTCCCTTTTCCCGCCGTTTAGAAGCTCTACTGCAGTTCTTTTACACAGTGAGAGCTTGGCCAGATCTCAGTGCCCCATGTAAAGGGATAAATATTATAGGCAAATATAAGCACATGGGTTAATGTGTACAGGAAGATTAACTTCTATAAGCGTTTGCCTAAAATGGAAATACTTGCATATAATTAAATTTCAAAGGACAGAGAAAAAGAAAAAAAGAAACTGTGTTTAACCTGTGCATTTTTTTCCTTCTGAGGCCTGTGTCCAAATACAAGTTGCATGCAAATGAAAAGGTTTAGAGGAGCCCTCAAGCCTTGACCATACGTATATTTATAAATATAAAAACAGCATCAAGTTTGTAACCTCAAGTTGTGGGGATAACATTGTCACGACAGAGGAAATAATGTGCTGGGCATGGAAGCTTGTGTAATACCTGCCTGAAATACGCACTATATTCATCCTGGCTCTTAGCCATTGCTCACTCATAACCTCTATAATTCACAAAAATTATATAGTAAAAGTATGTAATGAATGTTGAGTTATTTTGAGTTGAGTTGCAGAGTTAATAGATGGTTGTCATCATGCCAGATTACTGGTATAGAGTAATTATATTAAAGATCTAGCAGATCTTTATCTGAGAAGGAATCTTTTAAGACAAAGTTTCTGAGTAAAGCTGAGATGTAGAGTAACTTGTGGATACCCTCCCAATTCAGATCAATTGGGTCTTTCAGGTATTAATATTCTAGGAGGCACTTCTTCAAGAATACTGTCCTGGGAAATAAGATCATTTGATGTAACTTTTGTTTGATTTCAAGGGGAGCCTGGTACCTAAAGATCTTTAAGAATCTGGCCCTTAGGCACTTCTGAAATTGAGAATTAGACGTTCCAATGCTGGATTAATGCCTAAATACCTTTAAAAGTGTGAGCTTTGGAAAATCCCTTTGGGTGCCTATCAGCACCTGTGGGCATCTGGATACCTTTAAAAATGGCCTCAAATGCCATTTTAATAGCTCACTTGCTGCGAGAGGGGCTGATGCCCCTTTTCTTTCTTCCATGTTCCCACAGGTGACTTCTTTCCACCTCAACAGCTGCTGCAGGTGTTTGGATGGAGCTCTGATAAACCCTCTTGGACACGCTGTCAAGTGGGAAGCTGCCCCTGGGGTGCATAGACAGGGCAACACAACGATTCTCAACTGTCACATGCTGCACAGCCGAACAGGCACAGGGCAGTGCACAGTTTACTGGTCCCCACCCTTTAATAACAGCAGGCAAGGTAGAAGGACACAGAGGAAATGTCTCTCAAAATCATAGCACTTTCCCAGCATTCCTTTTGCCATGGCACAGCTCCACTTTTTGATCTTACAAGTGAAGGTGCCTGTAGAGCACTGCTCCACCAAAATGCAGCATTCAAGCATTGCCCAAGACTCAGCATGGCTACAATACAGTCTTTGCTTAGAGGGAGCATCCTACCAAAGCAACCATGAATCCTTACTTGCAATTACGAGCCTTTTTAAGGGAAAACCAAGGACACAGAGGGTCACACTGTCAGTGAAGTCAGAAGCAGTCAGGGAATGGCACCTTAACACCTTCTCAGCACTCTTGTAATTCAGTTGATTGCTACCTGCAAGAGCTTCTTCATACAAAACCCAAGCAGCAGCCTCTGAGGATCAAGAGTAAAGATGTCATAGAAGAGCACATGCGTATGCATAAAGAGTTGCAGGATCCAGACTTGTAAACAAGACAGTCCACCACATTTTTTGTGTGGTTGCCCTTTGTGTCATACTTCCTAGCTGTACGGAGTCACAATAGTCACGTGCAGCTCAGCCACCTCAGACTGAAGCTTCGTCCAGCCCTAAAAGTGAATACTCATTACCAGTTTCCACTGCTTTAGCTTTGATAAATGTTTCTGATGTAGATGTTGACAGCTAGCAAAGAAAACAGACATGAGGATTTTAATACCTGACCAGGTCATAGAAATTGTCAAATGACCACGAACATCCCCTGATCCCAGACCTAGCACTCCTTACCTCATGTGAAAACAGATGACAGACATATTTAAGCATTAGTCTGTTTTAGGTGTATTTTAAAAATTTCTATTTCCAACGTGAATCCCTTAGACTTCCTCATGCTGCTTTCTGCATTTGTAACTCTTTAGCACGACATCTGCTGAAAATGTTTCAAGAACAATGAGTTGAGCAAGTGATGAAGAGAAAGTGAATGGTACAAGGGCTGTTACATTACCCTGCCCTTCTCACATAAAGGAGCTCTGAACATGTTGTCAGACACAGCACTTTATTCAAAGGGGTTTCACACATGCATTTTTAATCAGGGTTATATTTCACACACATCTATCATCGCTTGCAAGTGCAGTGGGCTAGTCCTCCTTGAAAACATATCAGCTCTCTGTATTTGCCATCAACTATTTTTTTCTTTGTATAAATCTACTGTTTGGTGACCCACTAGACTATATTTGATGTATTAAAAACAAAAACAAACTGCTTAGGATGAACATCAAAAATGGCTGTACAACTCCCTTAATACAGCACATTTTTTGGAAATCATCTTTATTGCCACACAAATAGTCTTAGTAACTGATCTTAAATTATTCACTAAAATAAAAGAAAAATATCATGGGTTATCCTACACACAAACTAGTTCTGACATGATTGTAAGCTATCTTGTTTTACTGAGCCTACTAATTTTGTACTGTACCTTTTTTATTCACTCCCATGACTATTCTCTACATGGAACAGAAAAAAATACAAACACTTGCTCTCTGGTACTAGGAAACACAGAAGGAATCCTCCAGCACCGGATGCCAATGAACTTGAAGTCAGTGGGGAGCAAATATATAAATACATGCAAACGTTTAAATCCTTCCTGCTCTGTTTAAGATGGAGAGAATTTACCTGAATCCTTTAAGCAAAGATTTTTGGCATGATAGAAATCCTTAAATTTCAAGTAAATTAACCAGGACCTGAAGACTAGCAAATTACTGTAATATTTACATTTGGGGTTTTCCAGAGTTACTTCCTTGTACAAAAATTCTGCCATTCATTAGTAATAGCCCAAGATAATAGACATTCACTACTGAGAATGGCAGCATGCTCAAACTTCTTCTGTAGACTAATGTACTTATTTCTATTTTAAAATATTCGTGACTAATCCCTGTTATGAAAACTGTAAAAATTACAGATGAAGCTGAAAATACAAAATTTAAAAACAAAAAGCTACTGCAGTCACTCTCACTTATTGTCCATTCAGTGGGGGGAAAAGGTTAAAACAATAATCTGAAATTCCTCATGAAAAAGGAATATAGTAAGCATAAAATTGATGGAGTTCTACATAAATTAAGTGGGATTTTGTAGAAATTAGTCCCCCAAAAAATAGCATTTAGTGTGTAATCATATACTTTCTATATGCTCCCCACCTCCTCACAACTATCATATGGCATGCAGGGAGGATTTTTTTTCCTAAAAGGAAAGGATTTTTTTTCCGAGGATAATTTTTTTTTCCTAAAAGATGATCCCAAACTCCCAAAGAATATAATAACTTTTCAAAGAAATCTCTTCTGGGAAGAAGACCATTTATTTTATCATATGAAGGGAACCTATAAAGACTTTTAACATTTCTGTTGATGCTTTTCTTTTTTATTTTTCTTTCTTTATGCTAGCATTTTCCCTTTCAGCAATATAACCTTTTTAGTAAAAGAGGCTTTTTAATTTCTTAAATAGTTTCCTTTGTTAATTTGCTTTCATTTTTATTGCAAAACCACGATAACATCCTGTAAAAGATGCTTTAAGCATTAAAATGCTGCACTGCTAGGGCCTGGCATACTTCAGATTAATAAAACTTGTATCTTAAAATAGATGCAACCTAGAGAGGATGTCATGGAAGAGTTTCAATGAAAACATCACTTCACCATGTAAAAATGTGCTGCAGCAAAGCTCTTTTGAAAAAAAAACTCCCTTGGCTGGGAACTACTGTACATCGACATATGCCCTGAAAAATACATACCAACACCAATTGCACAGGGGCATTGTTCACATGAAGTAACTATATCTATATGTTGTCAAGCAACTGGTCATAAAAGCACTGAATAAAAAGGCATCTGAAATAAGAGATGACTGAAAATACCACAGCTGATTTTTTTTTTTATATTCTCTGATGGTTAAGAACAAAAAGACTTTCAGACAAAGAATTTATTCTCTCTACCACGGTGTTTGACTTCCAAAATGTAATGTACAATATTGCCAAATGTCTGACAGAACAAAAAACGCACTGTAAAACAAATGCTTTTTAACAAAGACAGCACTTTTGGAGTGAATCTCTTGTTCCAGTGGAGTCACAGGATTTTTAATTACCGTATCTTAAATACTGTATCTTATCATCAACTTAATCACAACATCACATACACTAGCAGGAAAAAGCAGTAGTAATATTTTTCCAGCATTATCTCTGTTTCTAAGAGATAAACAAGTAACTTCAAAATTGCAGGTTTTTACACGTATCGAATACTACCGGAAGACAGCTCTTTCTGAGTACTTGCACTTGTTACACCTAGATTGAAATCTCTTTGAAGCTTCCCTGAATTCTGCTATTATATTTAGCACCATTACTCGTAAGTGCCTCTACAAATTTCGCTCTTCAATAATTTAAAACTCCATTTAGAAAACTCTGATCTGGACTTTCCTTCTAGGAGGTCGAAGTCCAGGGAGGAAAGATTCGCACTCTTTCTCTCTAGTCTTTGAACAACAGTAACTTCCAGTTACTAAGGTAGTTACCCAAATCCTCTCCTGTCCTCTGCAAGGGAGAAGGGGTGGTGGTCAGAGTGGGACCCCTGAGGCTCCCTGGGTATGGGAAGCTCCCAGAGGAGGACCGTCAGCCTGTGCCTTGCACCAGCTTGGACAAGATAAGTCTTGCGGGTATGAGCAACAGCTCAGGCAAGGACAGAGAGGGATGGGAGGGTGTGGATGGAGATGGGAGAAAACAGCCCGTACTTTTGTTTCAGAAATGGCAGCAGGAAGAAGACTGGGAAAATTTGCAATACCTACCCAGATACTTTAGCTTTTGGAGGAAATTGCCTGTGTAGACCTTCAGTGCTCAGCAATGCAGTTCCTAATGGGTTTCAGATTTAAGGCAAAGGGAATAAATTTGTCTGGCAGCTCTACCCAGGAAAGTTATGGCCAAAAAGGAAACATGAAGCAAAATATTCTTTCATCAGAAATGCAAAACTCTCATGGTCTTTTCCACTGTCCTTATCAAACAGGAACTCAAAGTATTTTAAGGGCTGGGGAGGGAGAAGGAATATTTTCACTCAAGCTATACCACACTTACTTCTCCAGAGACCAAGCAAAGGGCATCGCAGCATTGGGCACGGACTGTATATAGGACTGCAACCTGTTACACGTCAGCTGCCACCCAAAGTCCTGGCTCAGGCTTTTGAAGTTATAGAAGATTTGCTGTTTCAAGCTCTCCTTCACACCACTCTCCTTGCTGTACAGTAATTGTACTGAAAGTTGACTGGCTAGCAGCACTGGAGTGGATAAGAAACACTTTTTTTTTTTTTTTTTGAGTAAAACAAAAAAACCCCAAACCACCAGATCTTACCTAACTCTTCCCAAATACACTCTTTTCTTTGAAGGTATGAAGTCAAGAGAAGAACGTAAGATCTAGTGATAAAACATTAGGTCAAAAACTTACTGCTACTGGCAGTGGCAGATATGCAAAATACAGAAGGAGCTTATTAGAGCATACTGTTTAAAAAGTGATGTTGTTAAACAATAGTAAGGAATTGTCATATTTCACGTGGGGTCAACGTATCCCAACTAGTAAGAAAAGCTGAAAAGACTCTGGAAGACAATAAGCAGGAAGGAGATTGTTCAATGATGTTACAAAATAATAATGAAATATGACATAGAAGTCCTCCTTCCTGAGGAGGAAGCACGTACTCCAGCAAGGACTTGGCGCTCTTCAGAGAGAGCAGGGAAAAGAGGCACTTAGAAGGGGCAGGAAGAGTCCCTGCATGTCAAGGAGAGCAAAGTGAGTAAAATGAAAAGGAGTAGCTCACGCTGAAAGGAAATGGCAGCAATAGACAACCTGGATGGGTAAAATGAAGACTAAGATCCACCATCAACATAAATGGTGGCCACTTAATGTGGCATGCAACAGCTTGGAACAAACCAACTCATTCGGTTTTCTTCAGTTTCCACTGGAAGAAGTAGATATGGCTTAGGAAAGGATTCTTTACAAGATGGTCTGGTTTCATTTGAGCTGTCACTAGTGATGAGAATTACCAAGAAAACATAAGAAACAGATTAGGCTGTCTAGTGACAATTGAGCAACAGACTCCCCCTCCCAGCTTCTTTTTGACCCCTTCTCTTTTTGACCCCATCTCTCACAGCTCTCGGAGCTTCATCATAATGATGAAGTTATTTGTCAGTATAAAAACTACCAACTTAAAATGTCTGTTGAAACTGGAAGAAAGCTTTATCCTGCTGAGGAAAATGAAAATTCTGTTATGGATAAAGTGTGGAGCCAGGTTTTCCCCTCTGTTTTCCTAGAAAGAACAGGAGTCTAAGACTTCCATTTTTGTTCCTCTAAGCTTCATCTCAAGTCTTCTCCTTTTGTATTTGAGAAGTAATATTTTCAAAGAAACAAAAAGAGGTGAAAATATCCATCAATCCTGGATGAACTGAACTAAATAAAAGTAGCAAAAGACAGAATTACTGCAGCATTTTGTTGTTGTTGCACAATCAGTCCAGAACCATATCCACTCAGTCTCAGGGGGTCATTTAAAAGAATAGGAGTGTTTCAGCAAATACATCAATAGCCTTTATCTCAATCACTTAATTTTCCAGTCAGACCAATGTCTCGAGAAGAATAGCACAGCTTATTAAAAATGCTCAATCTTATCATCATTGTTGAACCAACACTCCTGAGAGAGACCATGAGATTTGTGCCTGGAGCTGTTAGTTCTCCAGTGGTGAGCTGCTTTTTGGTAACCAAAACCCACATATTATGAGCTCCAGGTGTGAAAACTGCTACGGTTTACTGATGAACTTAATTTTTATTATCATACCCTGTATCTCCACTGATAATGATACATGGGAAATGAGGGATAAGAAGACAAAAGGAACCAAGAAGAAATAGATGTATTATTGTAAATAATATAATTTTAGGCAAAGAGAATCCAAAAAGTGTGACTAAATATCTACAATTTTGAACAAGAAACATTAAGATTTCAAAAACTTACCAAGTCTCAGTGAGGAAATGGAAACTTGAGAGGTGCAGAATTTTGGAAAATAAGAATGTTATAATGTGCTTAAAAACTGTATTACACACATGAAAGAGCAAGTTAATGTTCCTTAGCATAGTCATTACCAGAGTATAGAAGTGACTCAGTCTGTGATCCTAACATACTTTCGTTATAGAATTTCTGTGGTATTTTTTTTGAGGTGAAAAAAGGGATACATAAATAAAAATCCTCCATATTCAACTAGTTGTAAACTGCACATCATCTGCTGACAACAAGATATTATCCTGCTCCATTCACATCTGTATTACATGAAGTTCCACCTCCTCTGCTGGAAGTACAAAACCACCTCTGAGCTCTCCTCTGTCTCACATATCCCTATTACAAAGGCCTCGGCACATCCCCAGCAAGCCTAAAACTACTAGCCTAGTGCTAGAAAATCAGTCAATTTTCTTTCCTAGTGGGAAAAAGTTACTTTAAAAAATTAGATTGAAAACTCTTTATAAGGAAAAATAAATCATTCTCTTCGTGGAAATAGTATCTCCGGGTATCATACAAATTTCAGAGAAAAGAAAAATATGCTGTTGAAATTGATCTTTACAATAGAAACAACTGTATTAACATTTGAGATGAAATCCTGACCCTGTTGAAGCTTAGAGGTGCTTTGTCATTGATTTCACCAGTATGTGGAATTCATCCTGTGTATAGCTTTATTCTGCGCTTAGAAGAACAGTGAAATATGATCACATAATATGAATCATTAATTAGAGTCAACACAGAGTACCATGAGGCACACTCACATGCACATTACTTATGGACACATCTCAATATGTTTGGAGGGTGGATTCTGAGAAGAAATGACAAGACAGCAAATGATTTCGAGAACACTTCTGATTTTTCTTTGTAAAAAATGGGGCTAGTTTCTTTCATTAGAATAGACTATAAGATTTCCTGATACCAATTTAATCAGGAACACCAGAAGAATAATTATAGCCCAGCTTGTCGTCATCATACCTTACTGTCAATAAATATATAGTATTGTAGCTCAGTGTACTAGTTACTCCTAAAAGTAGGCATCATTCACACTTGAATTTACTTCTGAATGCTCACGTTAATTTGCTTTGAATTTGAGTCTCCTACCAGCTTAGAGTAAATAGTTCTCATGGAGAGACCAAGGAAGACAGAACAAATATGTGGAAGAGAAATCCATTAGGAAGCATTAGATAGACAATCTGTAACAAGCTCTGGGTGACTCCTAAAGTGATGAGAGGCCAAGATGACCTTAAAGCAAAGTGCTATTATAAACACTAGTTCTGTTCTTGCTCTTTCCTTGGCACACTCATAGGGAGACAGACCACAGGGCAAGTTAGATGTTTTTGTTCTTCAGGCAGTATGATCATTCTTGTTACCCATTGCTACTGTTTCAGTCTGTTTCGCCAAGGAGTGGGACCCACATCATCACTATGATCATTACAGTCTCTAACTGAGGTTGCTTATTTCCAGCTCTGTCTCTTCACTGCACTGAACAGTATCGTTTTATATCAGATTATTTGCTTATGCCACTAATTTACTATTTTTAAGAGGAGGAAAGGCTATAGATCTAAAAGTCAGTAGTTCCCAGTTCATATTTCATACATACAGCTTTTTACATACATATATTTGGATTTTTGCATCTTCTGTCTGAGGAAGTAGAAAAATGGATGGACCTCTGATGGAACAAACAGATGGAAAAAATGGATTTGATGGATGGACCACTCAGTGGATAAGGAATGGGCTGGATAGTTGCACTCAAAGGGTTGCGGTCAACAGTTCAATGTCCAAGTGGAGGCCAGTGACGAGTGGCGTTCATAAGGGTATTGGAATTGGCCACATGGACAGTGGGGTTAACTGCACCTTTAGCAAGTTCGATGACAACACCAAGCTGTGGTTGACATGCTGCAGGGGAGGGATGCCATCCAGAGGGACCTTGACAGACTGGAGAGGTGGGCCCATGAGAACCTCAGGAAGTTCACCCAGGCCAAGTGCAAGGTCCTGCACCTGGGTCGTGGCAATCCCAGACACAAATGCAGGCTGGGTGGAGAATGGATTGACAGCAGCCCTGAGGAGAAGGTACTGGTGGATGAGAAGCTCAACATGATCTGGCAATGTGTGCTTTCAGCCCAGAAAGCCCCAACAGCATCCTGGGCTGCATCAAAAGAAGTGTGGCCAGCAGGTCCAGGGAGGTGATTCTCCCCCTCTACTCTGCTCTCATGAGACCCCCTCTGGAGTACTGTTTCCAGCTCTAGAGCCCCCAAAATAAGAACTACATGGACCAGTTGGAGCGAATCCAAAGGAGGACCACAAAGATGATCAGAGGGCTGGAGCACCTCTCCTATAAAGACAGACTTGAGAGAGTTGCGGTTGTTCAGCCTCGCGAAGAGAAGGCTCCAGGGAGATCTTATTGTGGCCTTTCACTACCTAAAGGAGGTGTACAAGAAAGCTAGAAGGGACTTTTGACAAGGGCAGGTAGTGATAGGACAAGGGATACTGGCTTAAAACTGGAAGAGAGTAGGTTTAGATTACACATAAGGAAGAAATTCTTTACTATGAGGGTGGTGAGGCACTGGAATAAGTTGCCCAGAGAAGTTGTGGATGCCCCCATCCCTGGACTGTTCAAGGCCAGGTTGGACCAGGCTTTGAGCAACCTGTTCTACTGGAAGGAGTCCCTGCCCAGGGCATGGGGATTGGAACTAGATGATCTTTAAGGTCCCTTTCCATGTCAAACCATTCTATAATTCTATGAAATGAAAAAGAGCAAAGTTCTGGAAAGACTATGAGGTGTCACATTGCAGTGAACATGCATCTATTTGCAAAAGCTATCAAATTCAGAAAAGCTTTTTTTAAGCAGATGGCCTTTCTTATTCTGAAAATTTCTGTCTCACCATTGTAATGCAAAAAGACTTTTAAAATCCAATATATTTAAAGATCCACTGAGCTGCAATGAGCATAATGATTTAACAATTTATATTTTCAAAAATTCTTCAGAGGATTAATGGAGAACATTAAGTATTCTAATAGCCCTGGCAGGAAGCAACTTCCAATGGTCATTTAAGATGATCTGCATTCACAAGGCAACATCATGTAGACTCCCTGCCTCACTTCAGTATAATACATTTATACATATACTGCATTTTCTGATGTTCAGAAAACCGCTTTCAAGACATCTTCTATTGCTCATATCATTGCACCTCCTGGTAAGTTAAGTGAGGTGCAATATGCCATGCTCATTGCCAAAACAACAATAGTAAAACTAACCTAATTAGAAAAATATAACAGTAAATCAACTGTTGTTGCATAAGGAAGAGCAAACCAAGTTAATTTGTGTCAGATTTTTAAGGTATAGCTAACAGAATTTTTATTTGTTAATAATCCTCTTCTTACCCCATAAAGATACTTTTCTTTAAAAATACTTCATAACTTACGGGAAAAATATTATACAAGCCATCTCTGGCATCATTTATTAACTACCCTTCAGTCCTTTGCTTCCTTATATCTATACTCCAAATCCCTGACCACGTATTTTTAGCATTTTTTTTTTTTTAAAACAAGTACCATGTGTCTAACCCAGACACTAACATTTGTATGGTTTACTCAGAGATTTAGGTAAAAAATTTAACGTTTGGGCTAAAAAAAAAGAAACAGAAAAAAGTAAGATCTATTTGCTACACAAATGGAAACATGCAGTGTGTCAATACTATTATGTGCTACCACTAGACATACACACGTTGCTGAGTCGCACTTTCCCATTTCGTAGCAGTAACAACTGACCTGAAAGAAACCACTTTATTTACATCAGAGATTTGGGGTTTAAGATTTGCTTCTTTTAGCTGTACAAAGATGATGTATAAGTTGACATTCAATTTATTTTGCCAAGTGCTACTATTTGTTAATTGCCAAATACATCCTTTAAATTAATTGCTGATAAGATTTCCAGTTAGGAAGGGGGGGGAAAAAAAAAACAAAACACAGAAACAGTGAGTCCCCGTTTCCCAGTGTTCTACCTCTGTTACCTTACCTAACTATGTCTCTCCCCAGTCCCTTTTACATAATATACAGAAGAAAGGACATGGGAGACTGAGATTTTGTATTTCTGAACCAAAGTATCCCAAATTTACAAAAGAAATGTCTGACTGCCCCACAGGCCTTGCACACTGAATGACTGGGAATAATCAGGCTGCCATTTGCAGCTCTAAAATATTTTTATCATATTTATATTTGAGGTCCCCATGCTTTAGTTTTGTACTGATATAAACATACAAGATTCTTGATGCAAGCTATGAAGAAGAATTTGTTCCACGACATAGGATGTGGCAAGACCATCATACAGTGTCTCTGACAGCAACTACCACATGATCAAACACAATCACTGAATTATCCTTTCCCTGCTTTACTTTACAAATTCAGGCTATTCACAGCCTGTTGCTCTTCAAGTCCAAGAATAAACTGTTGTTCCATCACTTCACCAGAGTCTATCTCCCATTTGAATTCATAAAATAGGTAGCAACAGTCACCCAACATTATTGTTTACTTAGCAGGAAACCTCTCCCTCTATATGTGTTTCTTCCTCACAATTGCCAGTGAACAACTATTCCGGTAAGAAACATGAGTGGTTTCTACACTGATTGCATCTTGGTACCTTCTGCAACTGAAAATCAAGTTCTTCTCTCTGCCTGCACAGGGACAGCCATGTTTCTGTTGTCATCCTGAGTTAGGCTCAGTTTTTAGCCACAAAAGAAAAAAAAAAAAAAAAAAAAAAAAAAAAAAAAAAAAAAGCACAAGGTTTTGTTTTGTTGGGTTTTCTTATTAAACTAAGTCTCAAGAAGTTTTCACTTTGTTGCTAGTAAATGTCTTGTTTTAATCAAGACCCAGACAAAGCAGCCAGCAAATGCATTTATTATTAAAACAAACTTCTTTAAAAATTCAAATCTTGTCTTATTAAAAACTATAATAAAGACTTTTATGTAGTTTAGTATGCAAGAGTTAGATTGCTTGACCTCTCTTTTAATGACTTAATTAGCTGTACTAAAGCCCAGCTGGGCCTCTGCTGACAACATAGCTAGATATTTCAATCAGGCAGTGTTATGGAGAATAAGTAATAAATGCTACCTTGTCGCCATACAGTCCCAAACCAGAGTGCATGCTGGTAATGCTAAATTTGATCAGTATGCCTCATATTTCAATTAGTCGTGGTCTGAATCACTAAAACTGTGTAATGTGTATGAATTCCTGATATCAGATACAGAGCTACAGGCTCCCACAGTTAGAACCCATTGAGTCTGCTTTTATTAGCAGCCAATTAATGGCCAAAATCTGCATTGCTTTTAAAATTTATAACCTCTATTCCAGCTGCATCCATGGCTCCTAGTATACTGTATACAATCAGATCCATATCACTGTCGCAAGTCAAACAGCTGCAAAGTGTATACTGTCTGCAGAACTGAAAAATCCTTCTATACAGAAGCTTTTTTTTAACCTCTTAGAAGTTCTTTTCAAAGCCCAGCAGCACTAGTCACTTTGCGACAATGAGCGATTTAATACAGAAAGAAAGAAATCTACACCAAGGTAACCTCCTGGGATGTGCTAGGTTTTCAAACAAATGAAACCCTATCACTTTGGCACAGCACAAGGGCAAGAAAAGCCACTTCTCCTGACCAAGGCTAAGAAAATATAAACATATAAAACCCGACCCTCATTGAAAATTAACCCATTGAAGTCTAGAGAGTCATTAAAAGATCCTGCCAACGCAGAGATTATTATTTTAAACTAACTTTCACAAGTTAGTAACACTGGAAATTGTAATATGGAGCCTAGTGATCCTTAAGGGATTACTACAGAGAAAGAAGCTCATTCCTGCTTCCCCCTAAACGGTTTAATGAATAGTTGAAGATTTCTAGACATTATTTTTAGGAACAAGTCTCTATTTCTGTCACATGATATGGCAGGAAATTTTGATGTGATTCGATTCAGACACAAAGCCTAGTAGCTTTATGTACTGGTAATGTCATGTCATAAAGCCATATGATAAAGGCATATTTGACATCTGAAATTATGCTATTATTTTTTAAAAAGTAATTTACCACATGTAAAAATGTGCAGGCCTAGAACATTTTTGGACATCTGATCTTCCAGTGTTATCTGAGACAAACACCGAATGTTTCTGTTCTTTCCCCTCTGTAAGACACTGACCAAGAGGGGAGAAGGAAAACAAAAAAAAAACCACCAAGAAAAAGAAAGAAAAAAGGCTGTATTAAAATTCAGCAATATGGTAGTGAACAACAGATAAAAAGTATTTACCTGGTTAAGTGTCTCCGTTTTATACATGGGAGTGTGAAAAAGCACTTCTCCAACAGTAATACATGGCAATAAAAATGTGCTTAGATAATACAAACTGCTGTCATGGCTATTTAAAAGACAATAAAATCCTATTTTACAAAATTCAACCACTAATAACCAGCATTCTTTCTAACTGCTTAAATACTGCAGTAAGACTCCTAATGCCACTGTGAAATCATAAGCTAGTACTTCAAAGGTGTTCTATCTGTTACAAATTTAATCTTCACTGGTATGTCACAACTCATTTCATCCCAGAAGCTTTGAGATGTAGCATAGCAGCATTTTTGTTGTCCTATGCAACCTGAACCAAACTATTAAATACCTGTCTGATGCCCCCAAAATGACTGCAATAATATTGCTTCCAGGATTTACAATAATGGCTGTCTTTAAAAAATTGCAATTATTCTGCTCCACTTTGTTAAGAAAAGAATCAACTTGCTTGATGCTTACTGATGCGGATGAAATACATTGGAAACGTTTTATGCTTTTAATGAGATTTAAAAAACGTTTCTTACGGAATACAGTAATCCCACGGTAGGATATTTCTTGTGTAGCTCATTCAGCTTCTACCGAAGCTAGGAGACGTGCAGAATATCTGCAATAATCAAATGCGTCATATAAGTGTGAAACTGGTGCAAAAAGAGGCAAGAGTCACATCTGGGCATAATATGAGATTGTTCTCCCTACATTAAATATATTACACATAAGGACATGTATGATATACAAGACAGGCACCTTTTTTCCCCTGAGATTCATAACTCATATTTTCACGTTAGTCATTTGAAATGATAGTAGCAAAACAGACTTATAAAAACATGCAAATAAATTAAATTAGGATTTCATGAAATTGGCTTAATTATCTCCCCTGCATGCTCCTATTACAGCTTTCTGAAAATCTAGACAAAATAGGTTGTTAGAAGACTTGGAAGAAACTGTTTTACTTAAAATATGATGAGACAGTACACAGACATCTCTCAAAATATGTGGATCCTCTTCACACTGTGTACACACACATAAGGACGGACCTCCCTAAGAGAGATGGATTTTACTTAGAAATGAACTGTTTCCTTCAAGTCTCAAAGATAGGTGCCGCTTTTCTCAAAAAAAAAAAAAAAAACCAAAAAACCAAAAAACCCCAAAACTCAAAAACTCACCAAATAGAAAAAAAAAAATAATAAAAAAAAAAAACCAACCACACACACGGAAGCATAGGACTCTACCAACTTTAGGTAGGATAAATATATGCATTTGAGATTACTTAGCTGTAACCAACAGGGATCCCTTTCACTTCTGAATTTTTAGACACATTTCAGATAAAATCAGGGAGGAAAAAAGGAAAAAAATCCAGCACTCAAGAACATCAAGTGGATTTGTGACTCTCTCTGGAGGACTCTGTCCCTTACAAACATATGAATGGATTACGCTGATTTTCTACATATTTAATAATTGTAATCCATATGTTTTGATATATAATCTGCAACCCAAATTACAAATAGAAGAATGTTATCCACATCATAACACTTCTAGGTTATACACAAAAGAAGCTAATTGAACAAAATTAAGGTGAAAAAAAAATTACTTAATGTTTTACAATTACTTTACTGTTTCAGAATTCCAGAGATAGAATGAACAAAAAATTAGACTGAAAATTGCTTTTATTTAGATATTGATGAAAGTAAAATGACATTGCCGATCTGCTCACACTTTTATTGTCTTTGCTTGAAGTACCACATGCATATTTAATCAAAACCGACACTGAGTTCTTTGCTTCTATATCTGAACCTTTAAAAAAATATTTCTTTACATAGTAGATCACACTCAAGATTATCAAGATTATCTACATGTTTGGACCTTACTTATTCTCCAGAAGACTGCTACTGTACAAGGAATAATCAACTGCTGTTTTTCTACTTGTCTGTATACAAATGAACTTGTAAAAAGCTCATTACAGGTTCCCCAATAATACATATGGTAGCTACAAAAACCGGACCAAAAACAAAAAACCCAACCAAAAAAAAAAAAAAGACTGAAATAATAGGCCACGCATAAGAATAAGTATAGGTAAAATCTAGCAGTATGAGCCAAAATACAAATGTGCATAAAGATACTCCTGAAAACCTAAAAGCAGAGCCAAAAACACTCTGCTGCCTTATCATACAAAGGGATTTGAGTGAGAATGAGGAATCCCCACACATTTTCTCCTGGGCAATGCAAAAAAAAAAAATCATAAACATACTGGGAAATCACTTTGATAACTAAAAATGGAGGAGGACAAGGGAATGCCTACATAAAATATCTACAATTTAAATATAACCTGATGGGCAGGAGGTAGTATGCACTTTTCATTAGGGATGTCCACGTACAACTCACTCCTGGCTTGACTTTGTTTTGCCATTCATGAATTATGCAGTCATCTCTAACACAGGGAAATGAGAGTGAATTATGCTGCCCACTATCACATATTATCTCTCTGGATACACACACTTTAACACTCAAGTTTAAATATGTTTATATGCTGTTGTGACCACCCTGAACACAAACTTGCTCTGGGATTTTCTTTCTCACATGTGTTGCATGCACAGACACAAATGAGCTCACGTACATGTAAGCGAACAAATCATATATACAGATATTTGTAAACTTAACAGAACATGGAATTTCCTCGAAGATTTGTAAATCTGGAAAAACAGTCTAGTATAAGCACTATCCATAAAAAGGTAACAGTAACTCCTTTAATACAGAACAGTTCCTGGTCATTTGTGATTTTTTTTTCTGCCATCAAAGATGAAAATCTTACTGATAATTTTTCTGCATTCTTTTGTATTTTTAACAGCATCTAGTCTTTCCTAGCACAGCCCTAACACTGCCACAGAGTACTTTATTATGCATGTTTTTATATCTGCTCTTACAAGGCTGACTCTATTATCATTTTACAAGTGACTTTTTAATTACTGTTACATCTAAGATGAGATTTTGAATTTAAAAACATGCACACATGGGGCTAGGCTGGTCTTTGATTATTAAAACCTTAAGGTTCACAGCCTACAAGGGTCAGATGGGACCACAATGATCCTCTGAGGACTGCAGGGCTGGAATCCACAGCCATTGCTCAGACAGAGATCCCACGGAGTCAGGGTACAATCCTCCTTGGGCTGTCGGGCAAGGCCCCTAAATTCTGTGAAGGAACTTAAAAATGGGCATTTTTCTATCTGTATATTTTCTGGTAGGTCTTGTCCATTAAAATGCAATTCTAGTATGCATTATGGATAACTACTATTATTTGCCATACAATAGGGATTCCTGGTGTTCAAATTATCCCCAGAATGTACAGAATTGTGCTTTTTGAAGTAATCCTTTGTAATAAAACAGAATGCATTTTGTCAGATAGCTGGGTTTTTATCTGTGCTGTAATAAAGGTGCTTAAAAATGTAGCCTCAGGCAACTAAAGCAGGATTTCACTTCTCGAGGAAAACCAAAGTAAAATAAAAATTTTCCCACACTGCACAATCTAGTCATTAATTTTACTGTAGGCAGCCAGACATGCATGCCAATGTTTTTACTGAGTGAATGTTATATTCTCTACAACTGAAGACAACTCCTACCAAATATTTTATTTTTAATTTCAAGTTTTTCAATCAGATTGAAATATAGTATCATTTCATACCTCTTAAACCTCTTGTGATGAAGGTAGTATACAGTGATAAATATTTTCTTTAATTTTGACAGACATGCAGTCAACTACATATAAATTCACATTACACTTTTTACTATTTATGCATGCTTAAGGAAACAGAAAAAGCTTCTTACAGCAGTTCTTTTTTTTTAAGAAAATGTGTTTTACTTGCTAGAAAGTAAAACAGAAACCATGTTCAAATCCTGTATTTTTCCTCTAAGGAGTAATTATCATAATATATGTGTGTACTTTGAATGACCAACTGAGGAATAATAAAGTACTTAGTAACAAAAAGTGCAGCTTATGCAAACGCTTGCTTAAATGTATACATAAACACGTAGCTCTAACAGTCTCCTAACCTCCATTACATTTAGACATTTGTTATGAAACAGAAATTTTTCTGCAGATTTCTTGCTTGGTATATGCTCTCTGACACCCAAAGCCCTCCAACTGAAAAACCAGAAGCAAGCAGAAATTTTAACTACACAGAAATATCAAAAGTAGGAATCAATTTAAGAACAAAGTGAAAGGATTCGATAACTCTCTACTATGTTATACATGAAAAATTTTCTCTCAGGTCAGGTCAAGAAAATACCAAATTAACAGCTGTAAGGGTATAGTATGGATACAATATGTTTATCATATGATGTGCATATTTGATAGATGTACACTATTGCCATATAAACATTTCCTAAGCACCAAATATCTAATTGAGAATAATTTCAGATAAACACAACATCCCATTATTATCCAGCACTTTCACTTACGCCATAAATGAGGTGTGACCAGCAGAAGGCAGTGTTACAATAAATATATATGCGACTGCTCATTTACAAGCCGGTTTGATATTGAGATTTAGAGTTTTCCTAACTTTTCACAATACAACTACTGTTTTCACTAGGCACTTAATACCAAAACTGTCTTCTCAATGTAAATAAGCTTAGAGAAGTACTTAAAATACTTTGGAAACCATTTCTTCTGTACTACATTGCTTTTACTTTAAAAGTTAGCCTCCTTAACTTTTATTACATTGCATCTTTAGCTTTTTAAGTTCATCAGAGAATTGTGTTTGCACTTACCATTTCAACACAGCATTATGCTGAGCTGTCCCCTCATGAAACAGGACTCACACACTGTTGAGAAGATGGGCATTGCCTTCACAGCAGTTTAGCTTACATAATTCAGAGGAAAAAAAAAAACTTCTAACATCATTTCTTATTAACCTTTAGTGGTTTGATCATCATTTGGTAGAACAGTATCTGGTATACTTTTAGTGGAACTACTGTAGG
This sequence comes from Tetrax tetrax, assembly GCA_009806455.1. Taxonomy (NCBI): domain Eukaryota; kingdom Metazoa; phylum Chordata; class Aves; order Otidiformes; family Otididae; genus Tetrax; species Tetrax tetrax. Next base: position 113,620 of record WHYT01013954.1, on the reverse strand, counting down.
TATCCTAGAACTTATGTTAATTATATCTCCATCAAACATTTAAGTAATAATGTCGTTCAGTATGTGTTAGTATACAAAATCTGTTGGATACCTCTCCAAGTTTACAAAGTCTGTGTTAAAGGAACCAGCATTGCAAAAAAAAATGTTACAGCATATGTTTGGATTTTGTATTTCAAAGTCCTGACTACTTTATCTGAATTACAGATTTAGAGCTTTGTTATGTGTGATAGTTATGATAATATGATCACTAAAGGCACAGAGACAGGGAGACTCAAATCCCTTTGAAAATCCCTTTCTCCATTTCCTACAGCTGCTGCTGGAGTTTAATATCTGATAGAATGATGAAAAAGAACAGGCCGAACTCCAGTTTTAATAAAAATTTTAACAGGTCTACATATAGTTATGAAAAATGTTATTTGCAATGCCAATCTTTAATAAAATTTTCTTAAACCAAAGAAAATTCCCTATGGGGAATCTGTTATGAATGTGTTTTTCATATGTACTATTTAAGGCTGTTTAAAGGTTATGAAAGTGACTGGCAAAATAAGTTCTACCACAGCACAACAAACTCCTATGTGCAGTCTTGCTTTTGCATTTAATCAAATAGGTAAGCAAGTCGTTCAGTTTTTCATGTTTACTCTAAAACAAATATTTTCAGTTTGCATTAAAACTTTTCTCTGAGTGAATGGTAATAATTCTTAGCATGTATATTAGCTGGAAAGAGAGGTCAGCTTGGCCCAAATTTACCTTGCTGCCAAGAACGTATTGATTTTGAATACTCTTTTCAGACAGAATCCATGCAACTCACACACTTCCTAATGGAATATTCTCTGCCATAGTCAGTTTGGTACATGCTTTAATTATATTTGAATAATCCCATTTAGACAAAGGGAAAGTTAAAATACTTGCAGAATATCACTTCCAAACTTTGCAAGTTGTGTAATGACTATGTGTCTTAAATAAGAGCATGGTGAAATGTTCTAACTGTACTATATCCTTGTTTCTCGCAGTAATAGTACTGAACATTAATTTCAAATTGTCCTTTATGCCTCTAATTCAAATGAGAATTTTTCTGGACAATAGTTTAAATGCACTGGAAATCAAGTTATTCTTCCATAAAGCATCCATACAACATTAAAAACAACACATTCCCTCTACTCAATATCTTAAGTGCTAGCAACAAATTAAACTGCAATTCTTTTAAACATGAGTCCTAACAAGGTGCATCTTTAAAGTGATTGTTTAAGAGTCTATATTTACTATACCAACTTTCTGTTCCTAAATCTTTTTTCTTCCCCCTCCCCCCCACCACCCAAAACCCTCATTTGCATGTCTATGATCATCTTAGAATATAATATTAGAGCATGATGGGTGTACGATATTGACTTCTTCAAACAGATGGTAATTTGTGCAAAATAATTTATTTTACAAACACAAGTCAGTTATCACACACATACAGAAGACAGAATATTTACCTTGCATAAAGAGATGATCTTTCATTGCTAGCTCGAGACTAACCAAAGTAAGGCGGGGGGGAGGGGGTGTCACAAAAACATGCTCATGAAGTTCAGTCTCCCCCACCTTAAAAATCTAACTACAGAGCCTAATTCACAGAAGTTGATCTGTGCCCATCTGTCTATGAGAGCACATGTTTTTGTATAGATTGATGTGAAATGACTGGAGCCAACTTTAAACTTTCTGGAATATTTTAAATCTTTATCTAATCAACAAAAACTGAAAAAATCCAAGTTTTGGACATATAGTAAAAATTCAACTACTATAAATATGAGTAGCAAATTCAAAGAATAAATTGTCATTACCATAATTAAATAATGTTACTTAAAATAATGTACCATTTTTGTTTCATATATTATCAACCTCTATTTTAAGGTTTTGATGAGGTTCATATTTCCTGTGACCTTAAGCAGGGGATTTGGAAAATTTTGGAGGAATCAAGGAAACAAGAATGTATAAAAGAATAATTTATTGCTGTGACCACTTTGTCCTCTGATTTCTGGTTTGGGATTATAGTGGATTATCTCTGTCTAAAACCTATTTTTCATACCCCTGTGGAAATTAATTGACAAGTTCACAAACAGGAAAGCAAACTGAAGAGATCTAATCAATATTTAAATTCAAATGTTTATGCTATGATATCTTTGAAAATAAATTTTAGAAAATATTAGCTGCCTCCTCAAAGTGTCCAAATGAAATTTAAAACTAGCAGTAGAAAAACCTTAAAAGAACATTTGAAATAACCAGTTTGAAACAAAAATATTTTATTAAAATGAAGCAATCTCAGAAAATGTTCAGTACCTATACAGCTTACATTTGCCAATGCTTTATTTCTGCTGTCACTTTTTAAAAATTCTTAAGAAAGTGATTCTTTTCAAAGAGAAGAGCAGGAATGCTATAAAAAAAATTCTAAAGGATTTAGGCTTTTTATGCCCAAATTAAATTACTTTACCAGGGGGGAAAAAAAAAAAAAATCAGGCTAACTTATATCAAATTGGATAACCACTAAAAAATAAATTTTATTAATAAAAAAAATTGGAGATATTTTTTCAAATTAAAGTAAAAAGAATACTTTCATTCAAATTCTTTTTATTCATATTTCATAACTAGGAATTAACAACAAAAACATTAATATGTAAGAATCGATTAAACACTCTAAAAAGCCCTTTCTTTCTAGAAAATATGAGAGATCATCACTTTTTAAATAATTTTGCAAACAAATTAAAAGTATTACTGTTCTTAAGTCAATTTAGATTACTTTTTAATCTTCAAAAAAAATATTAGCGAGCTGAATTGGTTTTGTTCTCAAGACGGTTATAGTATATTTTTGAATCTTTGCAGGTATGTTACTGCATTAAAATCCACTAATAAAGAAAAGAGGAACCCTGTGATCAGGCTTCTAAATGAGTATACTATCTCCATCATATTAAAAAGTGTTTCCTGACACTTGAGATTAGTTCAAGTGAATAAAGAAGATACATTAAGTACTTTTTTTAAAAGCTGTTTTCTATCAGATTTAGTCTTTGATTTTTCAGTCATAATTATCTCATAATTAAAAAAAATAATTTAAAATTTGTTTTGGGTTTCTACAAACCCACTTTTTGATCAGCAATTCATTTTCCTGAGAACCTATTAAAATACTGGGTTTTTTTAATTGATTAGATGCCATACGATGAAATAAAGGTATAATTTCTTCCTATTTCTTTGTAGAAGTTTATTAGTATAATTTATCCTCCCCTGTTTCTGGAGATTAATAATCTCAGGGTCTTGTGGAAAGCGTTGGAAACAATCTGATAATCCAGAACTGTCCCTCTTATTACTAGGAAACTGGATTTAGGAATGTAAAAATTATTTCCAATTTCTTGTTCCCAAACGGCATATATTAAAAAGTTTCTATAGCAACTACAAAGCATAATATCAGTCCCCAAGTAGTTCTCCAATAATAGCCAAAAAAAAGCATCTGTGCCATTTAAATGCTTGATATTTTAACACAACTTTCTTAAACAGTAGGATAAATTACTCCCTTCTCAGACACTGACATTTTAAGTTCAGGTAGCTCTGTGAAGCAAAAATCTAGTTTGCACCTGAACATAGACATCAAATCAACAATCAACAATGGACTTTAATAAATGGCACAAGCTAACAAGCATGCTTTTTCAAGGGCAATGAAAAAAAAATGAGCTGATTCTATGGAATTGTCCCTTTTTCTTCTATTAGGGAACTAACCATCTTGGTCGTTTTCTCTGTGCAGCTATGAACACAGCTTTTCATGTCTTCAGGCTATCTATGACCAGATCTACCACACTACTCTGTTTCAATAAATTAATTTTTCTTCCATTCCTAATAAGAAAAAGATCACTTGCTTTTATTGCTTTCTACATTATCTGCCCTATACGCTAAAGAACACAGAGATAAATATTGCCCTTTCTTGATTTTGCTTATCTTTAACAGCTCAGAAACATGAAATGTTTATTATTTCTAATGAGAAGATCAACTCTACACAACATATGAACATTTATAAATAAAAATTTGGGAGATTTCACCCAAATGTAACAGAAAACAGAGAACAGGGAATAATAATATCATCCTGTCTTTTCTGGTCCAGTGACATGATTTAATGTTTATAGATTTTATATACATACACTTTTAAAAAACTAAAAACAAAATTAAAATTACTAGTTTTTCTAGACATGGCCTTATTCACCTTGACTGCGGTCAGCAGGAATCTTTTCAGCAACTTCAGAGATTTTTGGTAAAGTCTGTGTCACTCTGCAAACTCACTAGCTTATTTTTCTCATGGTATTTGAATCCCGAGCACTGCATTTGTGATTCAATACGTGGAACAGAAACACATGTTTTAACAGTAAAGTTACAGGACAGCCGTGAAAACTTTTAAATGTATCACCAACTCTACCCTTGTAAGCAATCCTGTATCATTTCTTGTGTTTGCATACATGAGTTTACTTACTCATTTAAACATTCACAGAACTGGGTACTAGGAATGTGTCGTTTACTTCATATAGCTACATATATATGTGGCAATTTCACAGGTCATTGCAGTATATATAATTTTGCAATGGTCCATAGAGTTTACAGTCCCTTTGAAAACTAATGCCGCGATCTTGCAAGCACTTACTCATGTCCATAATCGCACTCATGTGAGTACTACTGGACTGTTCTCAAGATTAAAGTTACTGAAACGCCTAAGTGTTTGTAGGTTCAGGACCTCAAATTGTTAATACCAGACAAGTCCTGTACAAGTGCTCTGTTAAGGCGCCATCCTGAAAACACTTACTACTGAGTATACGACAGCTGTGCTCATTTCTGGAGCTAACGCCTTTGAAATCAAGAGTTGTAAGCAGTTAACTCACTACAAAATATTTAAAAGACTGTACTCTGAAATGCGTTCCCTCATTCATTCAGAGAGGGAGACTAGAGGAAGGTTACAGTATGAAGAATTCAGTCTCTCACGTTTCCTCGGATAATAGAAACCTGTCTGAAGCCACAGATTATCCTGAACAAATGATCTAGCAGTGTCCAACATCTAGCTCTATCAAATGAAAAAAAGTACAAATTATTAAAAAAGCAATGTTCCCCAGCCTCTCGTCTTATTGAGGAAATAATCCTCTAACAGACCTCATCCTGACCAGGGCACTAAGCTCCAAGCCACTCATAAAACTGCTCATAACAACCAGTTTCTTGGGGATTATTAATTAAGAAAAACATTTTCACAGAAATGTCATATAAAAACCCAAGACTCACACGGGTAAGGCACATTAAAATTGCACTTGGAAAAAGGTAACGAAAATCCATTAGTTCTATGCTCTGCCTTACCTACCACGATAACTACTAAAGCAGACTACAAGCAAAGCTGCGGTGCCCTGGGCAGACATGCCCCTCCCTAGCACCAGCACGGCCACCTCTCTCAGCTGCTGCTGGGGTTCAGTAGCTACGTCTCCTCCACTTCCATAATTTGCAACCCCTGTCTGAGGAAGCCGTCTCAGAATAACGGCCATGTGAATAACAGTGCCTGGTGGTACATACCGTTGGACTTTGTGGAACATTTCTTCTGTTTTACACCCTTTAGCAAAGCAGACATTTCTGTTTATTTGCACTGTTTGGTTCTCATTGTGGGTTTTATCTTGGCTCATAGATCAAATGCAAGCCTGCAGAGCTAGTGAGTGCAGAGCGGAATTAAAACAAGATGCCCGCACAGTACTCGCCCATGACATGGTTCACCTTACTAAATATTTTATCAAAATATGTACTAAGAAAGTGAAAACAAGAGTGCTTCTTTCTTCATTGTTTTATAGCATCTGGTTTTGTAACTTTTATTTGTTTTATTATGTGTATCAGCTTATAAAAAGTTTAAACGTGTCTACGGTAACTGCACCAGTGCTGCAAGGATAGGCTCCTACAATACTAACATTCTGAAATTATGTGCCAGCCAGTAGCAGGCTTCATTGTTGCACAGGACCAGAAAGACGCCAATGGTATTTGTACCCATGATACCAATGGGAAATTCAGTGGAGAATCAACATTGCTATCTGGTTGAAGTCCTTAAACTCAGGTTTGTGCAGTCTTCAAGTTTTGAAAACTGAATTTCAAAATAGATAAAGTATAGAGGTATGTATTTTTAATATTTATATGTTTTTAAATATATATATACACACACTTCTAAGACATCCTGAATATTTTGGAATTGAAAAAAAAAAAGCATTCTACCTTTAAAGAAAGATACAGTAATAATGTTATTAGCATAACTTAAGTACAAAAATTAACACTACTCCAGACCTAGCAACATTTTTTTCTTCATAAGAAGCAGCAGAGTCTGAAGTTCATCAAAAGTGCATCAGCGTAAAGCTAAACAGAACAATCTCTATGACATCTTTGTGTTTCATGTAGATGCATTTCATGTTCTCCATCGAGTTATTTTATCCTCTGTGCTAGTTTGGATTGCTAAATAACACAGCACTGTTTCTAATTTTTAACTGCTTTACAGGTCCTTTACATTTTACTAGCATCTGAATGAAAATCATCTTAGTAAAAGCAGGACCTACAAAAAGCTTTGAATCTTCAGCAAAGGCACAGAAACATGCACTATGTAAAAAGGCTTTGTATGCCTATGCAATTTCATGACTGTGTCATAATTGACTTTATTTTATTTGAATACAGATATATTTTACCCATAAAGCTTGTATTTATCTTGTATTGGTGCTATGGATGTTACTTCGTACACACACACATCACTTATGCTTTATCTGTTGAAATTTTTCCTTTCCTTCATTTTTCACTAAGTAAAACATAAGTATGTCCATGAGCATGGGACATTTTTTAAGTAGTCTTTTTTCCAAATGGATATAAGATGGCACCTAATACTAAAAGACTCTCTCTTGCATATTTAAAATTAAGGTGTTTAATTTACATGGTAAAATTTCAAAACTATTCTGAAGCACTTCAAAACATGCCTTTTTTTTTTTACAGTCTCACAGGTTTAACATTGACAATTTTGCTGTCTACTTGAGCTTCTTCATAGACAGGCACAGATTACCTCAGTACCGGGATCTTTGTTTTTAAGCACGAAGTACCACCATTCATTTTCCTCTGAAGTTACTACACTACTATGAAGTATTTCGGATCATAGTAGTGATAACTTCTATATAGGAGTTCTGAAGCCTTCTACAAAATCCAAGTAGAGGGGCATGGCAATGGAGGCCTACTGGTATCACTGTTAAGGAAGTCATTTGATAGTACATACCTGAACACAGTTCTTTTTATATACATAGGTGAGGTTGGTTTTGTTCTGGTTTTATTTTTTGCCACTTAATTATAAGTGCAATTGAAATAAGGCTGCAGCTGAGACCTAAGCTTTATATTTCCATTTGAATGCAAGTGGGACCAGAGAATGTAAGATTTCTCCCAGTTCTCATCTTCAGGTGCATGGGCCTACAACTAATAGCGCGCTGGAAACACTGTCTACTCCGCTTCACATAGCGGATCAGAAAGCAGGGGTTAGAGGATGCCCAGTCTGACACAGCTTTGCAGTCCACCACAGCAGAGGCGTATTACTACGATATAACAATATTTAAGGGTAAGATTTGCAGTATACGGCATAGTGCAGCCAGCCATGTCCCAACATACATCTTGCCAACAGGTCCGTCACAAGAAGACCCATGTCTCTAGCCTTCACAGACCCTCCTGCAGACTGGCAGTGGAAAAGCATTCCAAGTACAGTCAGTCCCTTCCGCAGTCTCTCTCCAGCAAGCCTCCCGTTCTATTTCCTCTCTCCAGGGAGATCTGGAGCTATACAAGGATTCTCTTTGGACCTTTAAATCTCTCCATTACTTGGAGGCTCATAACATAAGCTGTGCTGTGTTACTTGCACTACTGAGGGTGAAATTAGCCTGGTTTGTTTGTTGGGTTTTTGGGGTTTTTTTTGTTGTTTTTTTTTTTAATGATTTAAAAAAAAAAAAAAAAAAAAAGAGAGATGCACAACTCCATTTATTTTCACCAAATCTGCACCGCAGAAGAGAAGCTTGGTTCTCTGAAATCGCCTCAGGGACCGCTGCTCCAGTCCGTGCTGCGCGTGGGTTCCCCCGGCTGCTGTCTCCGCAGCCCTGGGCGCAGATGTCCTGTTAAGTTGCTTGGACTTCATATGCAGCAGCTTGGGAAGCAGTTGAGTATGATATATTGATATTATTAACTAACTGCTATACTCTAAGAATAAGCAGGTATAAAGTAAGGAGGATTTAAAGCACTAGTAAAAAGAATGACTTAAAGAAAGATTTGCACGTTCAGCAGCAGACGTTTTTTTTACAATTCCATCAGTTCAAAAGCTGCATGTTCCTTCTCTATAAACTTTGTTCATAGTCCAAGATCCTGAAAGTAACAATGCTACTGCTGGTAAAAAGTGGCGACTAATTAAAACTTTTTTTTCTCAAGTGTTGAAGTTTTAAAGCAAAATATCTACCTGTAAGTCCCAGGTTAAACTCCAATAATTTTAATATCTATATAAAACATCTTTAACCAAGAACAGAAAATAGTGTTTTTTCCATACAGTTAGTGTATGCACGTGCATGAAACTATTTCTCCATTAACAACTTCACAAGGGAGAACTTCATTA
>WHYT01013954.1:61492-104962 GCA_009806455.1 Tetrax tetrax | reverse complement strand
GGAGGGGGTGTGGTGACGGGGGGGAGTGTGTGTTATTCCGGAGGGGTGAGAGGGAAGGGAATCAAATCACCAGAACAGGCTTCTCAATTTCTTATTTAAAGATTTGGGGGTGAGGAGGAAACTCACTTTATTTTCACATCTCACTTGTATACTTTTTTTTTATCCTTCTCCCTCCTCCTTTCTTTTTCTCAAGTATGCTACTTTTTGTCGACAAGTCAAAACATTGCTGTTTAAAGCTGAGTTGTGGGTCTTAGAGAAGATTTTGCATCTGAACGGCAGTTCATTCCACTCCATTTTATAAAGGGAGTATCCCATACTACAGACTATGAGTCACTGTGGCATTGCAGCTGTGACTTTGAGAGCAGATTTCTTTTTTTACAGGCAAAAAACCCATTGTTTCTATGGACCATGTGCTAGTCCTTATTTATTGGTATGACCTAAGTATTTCCAGAACATCCCACCTGCTGCTTAGGGCCCTCTCTCCAAACACATTTCTCATGAATGTTCCCCTTTCTGTCTGCTCCCCACACACCCTCCTAAACCTCCCCCCGTCAGGGCTGACATAGGAGGAAATTTCTGCTCAATAAAATGGATCTTGAAGATACCTGTCATGCCAGGACCATTTTCCCTCCTCTAGGATCAGCAGTCCCGCTGAACATTTTGGGTCCATTTCTAGGGTCTTAACCTTTCATTAGCACCGAGTCCTGAACGAAATCACAGGTAAGAAAATTGGAAATGGGATGTACTACGATTTCAAGTGTAAATGAAACCATTTTAAACAAAAGAAACAACACAAGGACATAAGTATCTTCACAGTACTGACCAAGTCTTTTTGTTTAAGACTTCCCACATGATGTTCAGAGCCCCAACTCATACAATACCAGAAGTTAATTAAACTTCCTAATAAAGGATCGAATATTCCACATAGAGGATGAGGAAAGAAAAAAAAAAAAAAAGCTAAAGAGGCACAATAAAGAGGCACAAGCATACAAGTGCTTGAAATCAGTGGTACATTTTTGCCTGTCCCAAACAAACTGCCAATTAAGTCTTATATTGGATGGGGTGGTTTTTTGTTTTCTTTTTTTATGAACTAGATTATTACACATCTTGCATACTCATATAGCCAAGGCAGACAAAACTGCTAGTCCTCCCCTCTTGCTAGTCCTCCCCTCTGCAAAGAGGAATCCTAGGGGTTATTTTTACATAATTCACCACAAAGTTTCCAAAATACCTTTCAAATGCCTAGGTTCTGGCTTTAGTCTAAAGTTATTCTTTGAAGACAAGATCAACAATTAAGTCACAGAATTACTTACATGCCTCTTAAAAGAAAAATGGAAGACAAAAATACTAATATGCGGTAACATGAAATCAGATTAGCTGTACACAGGTGCATCATCTTAGATAAAAGAAAAACTCTAAAGCTATAAACAATAAAAGAGTGAAAAATCAACACCTCTCTTATTCTGTTCCATAAGATCTTTTGGACTTTTTGCAGTGAAACAAGTCATAAAAATCGATTCAACATACCAGCAATCGGAGAAGTTGTAATATAAATTATTGTCTATTGTAATACACAGCTAAATTGGAATGTAAATTAATATATATTAAATTTAATTCATATTAAAATACATCAACCAGAATAAAAATATTTGGGATACAGCCAACTCTTTTAACAGTTTCTTCTGGTGCAATTATAATACTGGACATTTTAGAATATTATTAAAAATAATTGTACATCCCCTTTCTACTACTCCACTTACTCATTTCATTTATTATAAAATTCATCTTAATTTTAATTTTGTTTTGTTTGGGGTTTTGTCTGTTTTGAGTTTTTAAAATGATGAATGAATAAGAAAAGGAAATTATTCTCAACTACAGACTATCATGTATCAAATACCATTAGTTTTGAAATTCTAATTTCAGAAGACTCACAGACAGAGCTGAGAAAGGTCCAAGAGTTACAGAAATATTTCTCTCCTTATGACAGAGCCAGATTTCTCACACTGATGTTAAAGATCAGCCTCTGCTCAAAGCCTATGCACCAATGTAAATCACACCAAAATCCTATTTTGGACTTTACAAGATGTACAGCCGCTTTGCTAGACCTTTGCAAGTTGCATGAATATCCCGCAGGTCTGCTGGGTCAGCATGAGATTATCCATGTCATTTAAATCCTGCATTATGGCAGCTGGAGCTGAAGGGCACAGGCAAAGCTGCCATGCAGGGAGGCTCGCCGAGGCACAGGCAGGGGTCTGGGTGCAGACTCACTGCTGAGGGTGCAAGCAGAAAAGGCGAGACAACAGGATGTGTGTACGCGGATCCACTAGATATATTATTCCATACCTTTGTATACTCTGATTCATTTAACTCAGTATCTCTGTATGAAACCCAGTTATGTTAATAAGAACCTAACACAGGTTCTAATTCAAAGTTATTTTTAACCTTGAAAAACCCCTCAATACAAATAAATTGTGTATTTAATTTATTCTCAAATAACCTTTCCACAAACTGGAACATTTCCTATGCATTTGCTGCCATAATTCAACCATTTTTCTGTGTAATACCAAATGTTCTTATATTAATATTTTTAAATTAAAATGGTTGAAATGCCAGAATGATGGCATATACTAAGGGAAAGGCTGGTGTTGTGAGAGCACAACTTAGACTTTTAGCACTCAAAACTGAAAAGAATCAGTATCTTACCATATCAGTCAGCAGCACATCTAAGTCACAACCACTTAACCGCTTGGCATAGCCTTGTCCCGTCAGTGGTCCATTTAAACTGCAAAAGCACAAAATACAGAAATTAAGGAGCCTGTTAAAAGGTATATTTCCAAAAGAAAAGGCCTAACATACGCCTTCTGAATCAATATTTAACTATCTAAAATAGAAGTGCCTAGATTTCCAGTAACTTATTTGCATAAGTGCAGAAGACTACTGAACCCCTTCTATGGGAGCCACAGGAACTCAGCACCTTTGAAAAAAACAGAATGCTCTTAATTGGGTCTGGGACATGAATTTAAGACCCTAAGATTTAAAATTATGAAAACATGTAATTTTCAAAATATATACTTTCGAAATGTGTGGGCTGGGGAGGGGGAGAGAAAGGGTGCCAAAGGAAAGAAAAATAAAACACCTTAAGCCCCAGTGGAATCATAGATTCATTTAGAGAAATAAACTGCAATATAGATTACAACATGCTAATTGGAATCTATTTTTTGTTTGAGATAAATGATCTCATTTACCAATTGCATACTCCTATTCCGCATGTTCATTAATGTTATTACACTGCTTTTTATAAATATGCGGAAAGAAAAAAGTATGAACCGCTGCCTATAATTACAAAAGCCTGAAAATCATGTTCCCATTTTCTAATCTTTTTTCCTTTAAGTCATACAATGTATCTTTGCAGAACTAAGTGAAGTATAAAACTAGAGATTAATGTCATTACACTTGGAAAAAAACACTGTTGTAATAAAATGAATGCATAGATTCTTCCTCCAAGCTAATTTGAACAGTTTTCATTCTCTTTAGTGGAACATGTTACTTTTAATTGCACACAGAACATGCCTGGCTTGTAGTCTCTATCCAAGAAGCACATTTTCACTTGACCTTCAGAAGATAATATCAGAATTAATTTCTAATAATGTTGAGTACTCTTCTCTGAGCTAGAGTGATGTAAAAATATTTCCTCTTCAAGTCAAAATTTTATACATTTTTACATTATTCCTCATGAAAAGACAACTGATAAGCTAGGCTGTTTCTTTTTCTTCCTTAATCTCTCCTCCTACTCCTCGTTTTTCCTTTGTTCTTTGTCTATCTTCCCTATATTCTCTCTTCCAACTGCTAGGAAAAGGCTATCTCTAGTCAAATCTTCTCAGCAATGCTATTACATATCATGTATGTACCACTTTATTTACAAGATTTTTATGAACTCCTCTTTTCCTAACTGAACATATGAAGGAATATTTTTCTAGTTTCTAATAAAAAGTGTTGCATTGTCAGCATTGAAAGTATCAGTACTCAGGTTCTGAAACAACAGACTAACCATCCTTGAAATTTTTTGCTCTTTTGCCTTTGTTCTCTACTTCCCCCTTATCTGTACTGTAAAAGCAGACCATTTTGCAAAGGTCTGACCTTAATAAAAACACTTCCATGTCTGTCATATTTTTGTTAGTAGGATTTTTCATTTACACAATCTGCAGAAGTGATTTTTGCTTATAAATGAAGAACTAAATCTTTTTGTTGTTCTTTTTCTAAATAGTTCAATCAACTTTCACCTGGATTAGAAGAGAAGTTTTTTGACCAAATCTTTTTTTTCACTCCCAATTACTTTGTGAAGCTCTAGGAAGCTTTTTTTTTTTCTTTTTGCATAAATTAATCGATCCGTACCCCACACATGACAACTACAATTGCCTTTAATAATACCATTTTTGAAAGTCAAATCCCCAGTGAATCAAAGAACAGTTGATAGCATTTCTAAAGCATCAGAAAGGAAACATGCTAATTGCAACTTCCTCTGTCATCAAAACCAGTCTCACTTACCTGTCCACTTGCTACAAACACCCAAGAAGTAATAGCAGCAAAAGGAATAGCCCAAAAAATAAGACATGGGAAGAAAGAGTCACTTCTAATTTCAAAATAAGCTAAACAATATTAAAAAGTATCACAGAGGTGACAAGGAACTAGTGCAGACATTAGGAAGGCTATTCTCAAAGTCAAAATACAATCTTGGAGGAGCAAAGACAGAACACAACAGCTTACATTCACCATTAAACTCGCTAAGTTTCTTACTTTTCTAGGAGACTCACACAAAAATGTCTTAAGAATTGAAAAATATCATATGACTTAAATAAGGAGCATATCTCAAAGCATATCTTTAAAAAACATTTATTATGTGCTTAGAAAGAGTGTTTACACATAAAGTTCGATGCATACTTTTTCTGTATCTCTGCATCAGTACACAAAAATTAACTGTTGACTTTGAGAACACAAGAATTGTATTGACAGGAATTACATTATTCTGTACAATGCAAAAGCTAGATTGAAACTAGCTTTCATAACAAGATTAGATTTTTGAAACTCCAACAAAAAAAAAAAATATCTCTTCAAGTAATTACAGCTGAACGTTCTGTTTAAAAAGCCCTACATTTATAAGCTCACTAGTTGTGTGTCATGGCACTTCTTCTATTAAATTCACTAGATTTCCTAAAACCATGCTATTTCACATTCCTTCTACAAGCATATTACAGCTAATGTCTTAGAAGCTTTATGATTGATTTTGACTAGTGGAGACTCAAACATAGCAATTAAAATATTGGGTAAGTGACTACTTTTTTATGTTATTATAGAACTAAAGTTTCCCAATCATTTTATAAGGAATAGAACTGTAAAACTAGTGTGCCATTTTCAGAATTAGTGTGGGACTCCAAATTACATTTCAACACTTCATTTATACTGAATAAACATTTCAGAAGTGCTTCAAATTTCTATTGACAATTCTTGCTGAGGATTTTGAAGGGTTGTATTTTATTTTCTTTATTTAATGCAAATATTATCAAAAGTGAGCAGGAAAGGAAAACAAGCTTCCATTCCTGGATCTCAATGGCTTGTAAAACTATTCCCTCTTCTATGTTTTTGTCTATACTCACCTGTAGGTCGTACCCCAAAATGTTTCTTCTTACATGTTACTGGAACAGGCAATATTCAACAATGTGCATCATTTTTGGGAAAGCTTATGTATCTGGTCTGCCATAGGTGTAAATTTGGTATAACTCCTTAGAGATCAGTGGAACCAGTGAAATTGCAAAAAAGATTTTTTTTTTTTTTTTGTTATTTCCTCCCCCCCACACACATTTTTAAGTCTTTGGACACAACCCTAACCATTCTATGATTTTGATTATCAGAAAAGTTCTCTCTTTTACTTTGCTGTTTTGTCTTATCAAGTTGTTAGTTACACTTCTCACTTTAAGGACAGAATACACCAAAACTTGGCTTCATTCTCTGCAGGTCAAAAGTCACCCATCATAATTTCGAAGTATCCAGTTAAAATAGGCACTCATTTCAAGTGGGTATTTTGCATTCAGTTTGACAGAATTCCCAAAGTCTCCAAAGCTTCGGTTGTTTTATTTGCTATATATAGCAAATCTGCTACTGAGTCACAGTACAGTGACATATATAATAAATAGTCCATACATATTACAGTACATAAGCAATTTCACTTCCTTTTGGATCTATACTGGAAAGATAGTGATGTGGTGTAGAGCAACACTAACTATTTGGTGCTATATTCTGAATATATACATGAATTAACCAAAACTGTAATATTTAAGAGGCCCCACCAACCTGCACTCAAGTATCAATGTGATCTATTAAAATCATATATATTCACATTTAAAAGCAAAATCATTAAATCCAGAGCTGCTAGTCCCCCTGTTGCACAGACTCAGAACACTGGGTGGTCAGCTTTTCAGAGGCTTCAGCACATGGTTCTGCATGGTATGAGACAGGATTTGTCATTTTTACATTTTTGTTAAGCCATAGGAGATTTAGAGCCAAAAAAGTCACTATCTGGAGATTAGCTGTACCTTCTTTTTTTTTATTTTTAAATAAGGCAGCTAATGCTTGTACCTTGGATGTGTTTTTTACAAGTTATAACTTGCAAAATAATAATGCTAATAAAATTACAGAAGAGAATATTTTAATGAATGTTTATTAATGTAAAATCTGTTGCATTTTGTAGAAATGAAAGTTCAAAGCAGATTTCCATGAAATTTCACACAAACAGTTCCATAATTTAATTCAAACATATTTCAAGCTAGAGATACTTTACTTCTCCGTGAAATTTGGTGGCACGACTATTCACCATGAGAGAATGTACAAAGGTGCAAAAACCATCATCTTTTATTATCATAACACAGAGAAATATCAGCATTCAAGTAAGAAGGCATCTAACTTTTTTTGGGCTAGGTAGCTTCAGAAAGTACCAAGTCTGAAGCATGAAAACCAAAATCAAACCCAAACAAAAAACCCAAGCGCGCACGCACGCAACCACAGGGACAGATGGGAAGAAGCTGACAGAAGCTTGCTTTCAAAACCAAGCAAGCAGATCACTGTGCTTACCTTGCAATAATTGAGCTGAGCTTTGGGCTGCCTGATGCCATGTTAAAAGAAGGTACAGAGGCAGAGGTAGCAGGCTGCGACTGAAGACTTTTTTCTCACAAAATTGCTATACCTGTTTGTGCTGAGGAATGAGGTTAAACACCACTTGTGATGTTCACAAGATTTGGAGGAATGGAGGTTCCTCTCCAACATTCCCAAGATCACGCTCAACTCCCTGCGGGTTGGCAAGGCTATCACCACTCAAACAAGCGTGTAGAAACACCCCTAGCTCTGGCTTGGCAACCTGAATGACATAACTCGTGGAGGACCTAAGGACTGAAAGAGAAAGCAGATGCAAAGTGCCAGCTCGAGTACTTGTGCTCCTAGGAGGATGCAGATGCTCATAGGAGAACGAAGAAGGGACTAAAGTGTCCCAGTAGACCACAGTGCCTCATTTGAGTGATCTCCACTGCCATGGATCATCCTTACTAAGGAGCAATCATATCCTAAAGCTGGATGCTTCTCTGAATTAAGCCCTCTGTTGGAAAAGATTTTGTTACATGAGAGTCACAACTTTTTGGCTCATTGCCATAATAAAGTCCCTCCTCAGGTTGCCTTCGGTACTAATCATTTGCTACAGCTCAGAATAAAAAAAAAAAGAAAAAAAGATACAGTATGTTTTAAACATCTTTCAAAAAGTCTCTATTAAATTAAAGAGTTCAAACTACTAAACAAATAAAGAGATTCCATACAGCTAGATTAATAAAATATAAGTAGTTTTTTTCTTGCTATAATTACCTCTTATTACAAAGGGAAGGAAAAATAGACTTCTATATCTGTTTTCCCATCATATAATAAGTACACAAAATAATTATCATCTTCCCAAATATGTTAGTCCCTACTGAGAATTTCTGAGACTAGGGGAGAGAGATCTTCTTCAGAGGCAAGCATACCTAGATACAAAAATAATTAATACTTTTTGGTAAAAGCTGTTATAGATATTATTCCAGAGTCCTTTAGGGAAATGGCTAGATTTCCATCCATCTTTACAAGTATATGTAATAATAACAACAACTGTTACTGAGTTAGTATAATTGTTTATGCTACACAAGGGCAAACAGGACTATTTACAGCAACCTATTTCTGAAAGCTACTGAGTGCCTTCCTCATATAAATGAAAGATGATTACACACAACTAATCAATTATTAACTCCAGCTGTTCTCATGAAACAGTGAAAAACTGAAAGGAAATAAGACCAAAAAGATCTCTAAGAAACAGTTGTGGTGATGCATCAACCTGTGCCATGTTTTATACACTATTCCAGGGATGCAAATGTGCACTTTGACAGAAATAAGTGAATTGCTTACTGTGTGCATTCTGCCATTTTTGCCCAGCGAGGACAGGGTGCCCAGCCCTGCAGGACTCAGGTCATGTCATCTCCCAAGTGCTTCTTGGGGCAGGACTTGTCACGATAGATGAGCCTGCTGTTCTTATTAAAAATAACTTTGAACACTAGACTCCCAACAGGAATTTAAAGACCTGTTTCTACATTGCTTCTCTCCTCAAAACTCCTGCCCAGGTGTATCGTACCTAACATCTGCAGTCCTACAGGACAGACCATTTAAGCTTTAGAAATCCAGAACAACAGGGTGGCAGCAAGGTTTCCAAGATGCACTAGACGGTCTCTCTTCCCCATCCTGGATCCTACTCCCTAAAGATTAATGAAGCCTCAATAAGATCTATTTACAAGCAAAGTTGTTTGGCTCTTAAAAGTACTGGATTGGGAAAGAACAGCAAAGCTGCACAATTCATTGCCTAACCTGAAAACCTTACAGCAGATGCTGACGTTTTCTTTGTAGCAATTGAAATTGCTCTACATCCTCTATCACACTCGATTACGTGATTTACACCAGACAGCTTATGTAAAAACCTCTTTACATTGGATAATTTCAAAGTTACTACCTAAATTGTGATAAAGTCAGTGCAAAGAGAACAAGCACTCTCCCTCTGTCACAGGGGAGGAGAGGAAAGGGAAGGCAGCGCTGGATGGACTGGGAACTGAGCTCCCAGATTCTTCCTGCCCTCAGTAAGTACGTGACAACCACAGTACCTGCAGTATCTCCAGGGGAAACCGTAGCTCTTGGAAATCAGACGTAACTCCAAGTGATGACATCCTGGGGACAAGGAAGTCAGTCTTCAAGAAAATGGTAATAAGTGGTATGCTATTGTGGTTTAAGTGTAGTGGTTATTATCTACATTAAATACTGAGTCATTCATGATTTAAACAAGATTCAGAAGTGAAGTAAAGTATCTCATTAGGTCAATGACCTGTGTAAACAGCCATTTAAAAATCCCCATTAAAAAAAAAAAAAAGAATTAACATTACTTAAAACTTTTTTCATTAACAAGAACATAAGTTTGCCTAAATAAGGAAAACTGCATGAACCACTGCAAACACAGACATAGAAATGCAATAGCTGCAGCAAGTACCACAACTCTGAGTGTCCTTTTTTTAATTCAAATTAAAGCAATAAAATCATAAAGGTAAAAAATATTTTGTTCAAACTCCTCATCTGGAGATATCAAGTACAGTTTGTTAGAATATTTATTGGAAAGTTTGACAACTGAAGCTACTTTACTTCAAATCTTTAAGCTTTTGTTCAAGTGTGTATCACGTACTTAACTGGAAGAAATACAAAGGCTCAGTGAGGTTTCATGATAAGAACTGAGCGCAAAATGATGAGCAATTAAGCATATTAATATTAAAATACAGGACACACCATTCAATAACAATCACACAGAACTCGCATCCTTGCTGTGCACATAGGCTCAGTCACCACCTGGGCACTGCTGCACTGGAGGTGGGGCCACATGTTTGCAAGTTTTACAGCAGGAAGAAAAGCATCTTAAACATAAGCACTAACAACAACTGCATTTGATGGTGTTCTCACTGTCTGATGTCATCACTTCCTTAGCTGAAAACACATCTCTAAAGATTAATCTCAAATGTAATTAATTTAGCCTTGCTAGCCTTTTTTTCTTGGAGAGAGTTGTTGCCATTTACAATTCTATATAATTGTTTGACAGAACAAAACCTAGATGAAAACCAGGACATCCATGAGTAAAAAGCAGCATCAAAGTCTAAAAGTAAAGTATAGCTCTTTGTTCAAATTTACCATTACACTATCTGACTCCTTTTATCTTAAGCACTTCCCAAAATAGGCATCCTGACATTCTAGCCCCACCCAGAATATAATAAAAATAAGATTCAAAGACATGTTACTCAGCCAGTTGCCAAATAATACCAATTTCAGGATGGATCTGTATTTCCTGGAAAGTTCTGTCATTCAAAGCACAAGCTACTACTTCCACTGATACTTTAGCATCAAAACTCATCAAGTTCAATGAAAGCTAATATCTTTGACAGTAGCACGAAGCAAATTTTCTGCCAAAACACTCATTAAAAGTATGTTTAGTTGAACAGGCAGGAAAAACATTCCCAGGGAGCAATTTATTCAGTATTGAATGTAATTCTGACATCATATTCCTCAATGTGACAACACACGACAATTTATTTGGAACCAGTTGTCATTATCACATATTTACTGACCATTTTCACTGTCAGTTTATTCTGTCATCTGTTCAAAAACATTGCTGTTTACTTGATGCATGTGGTACTATTTCTGCTTCCTATCTGCCTCCCATGACCAGGTCCATGGTTGTGAACGCTGCTTCTAGCCTTAAAAAAAAAACCCTCAAAACTATCAATATCCAGAGGTATCAACTTATCATGGGAGAAGTAAACATTTTACAAAATAATCATATGATAACCATTGCTATGCATGAATATACTCATGAATATCTGTGGGGTTTATTATATTTGCTTTCTGTAAACACCTTCTGAAACAGAATCTCATTCAAAAACACTTTTAAAGTTTTTTTTGTTTTTTTTTTTTTAAAAAAAGGAGGAAGCAGAATATAAAAAAAAAAATCAACTTTTATCATTTTAGTGCACTTAGTCACTTCTGATATGCTATCGTTGCATTAATTACTCGCCTGGTATGACCTTGTATTGTATCATCCTTCACCTAAGGGCTTTTATAAACTTTTGTTTTTTGTTGCAACTGCAATTCAACTAAAAGGCATTGCAAAAAGGCAGGTTATTAGCCAATAAAAAAGGTTATAGCAAAAATAAAACTTCTTTAATGAATAATTTAGGCTAAACTAATATAATTTAAGAAAAATTATTTGTTTAGTAAGCTGACCAAAGAAAGCAACAGAAAAAAAAATTAATTATATACATTGTAGCAAATATCTGCTGCAAGCAGCTTCTTAGAACAGCCAGTCAGCTTATGTAAAAGTTATGGATATTGCCAAAAGGATTAAGTTTTTAGGTTTGACAGGAAAAGGGGGTAGGTGGGGTGAGTTTAGTTTGTTTTGGGTTTTTTCCCCTTTTTACATCTGCCAGGAGAGACTTCTTAACACTAAATTGTCTGCAATTAAACATAACATAAACCCAGATTTTTTTTTTACTTCTCTGTGGAAAGAGGCTGAAATTCCCAGAGAGGTTGTAAGTTTTCAGCAGCCTTATTTGAAAGCAGAGAAATAGTCATAACCATTTCTCTGACAGGTTGGGCAAGAGCTGCCAAACCCCTGAAGGAAAAAGCATTTTGTTTATATCACCTCCCATTCAGCACATCAAAAACACAGCTGCAAAGCTGGTTCTCCTGGTACTCCAGTTTCACGTCCTTGTGGACAAAAATAGCCAATTTAAATTTGTGAAGCCGCTACCGT
Source organism: Tetrax tetrax (assembly GCA_009806455.1). Classification (NCBI taxonomy): domain Eukaryota; kingdom Metazoa; phylum Chordata; class Aves; order Otidiformes; family Otididae; genus Tetrax; species Tetrax tetrax. The sequence goes on along the minus strand of WHYT01013954.1, from coordinate 93,066 downwards.
GATACATGGGAGCTTAATGAAGCAGTTATAAACAGATTTTGTGACATGTAGAGTGAAAACACCCTGAAACAAAACAAGAGGAAAAGGGCCAGGCCACTAGCAAGAGGAGATGGGAGGACCAGGAGCTGGTGAGGCCTCCAAAATACTTATTTTCCCCTCGCTTCATAACAACACCTTGTTTGAAGTGTGGTGAGGGGATCCAATTTTGGCAACTGTGGCTGTGGTAGAGAGGAGGAGCCACCAAGGAGAGGGCCTGTGTGGCCTGGCCTGGCAGCTGCGATGCCACCATCAACTCTTTGGCCCCAGGCGTCAAGCCCCAACAAGGAGCATGTTCAGCCCATGGCTCCTTCCATAGACAACCAGCAGGCTGGGCAGGCAGCTAGAAGCATTTAACTTATTCCTAAAGCCCAGGCTGCCGTTCATGGGCAACCCTCTAGCAGCCATGTTGTTTTGGCCTGACAGGGCCTTCCTGCCACAGGCCTGCTCTCCCCGGAGCGATATATCCTGGTCCCCCTTGGACCTTACCTCAGTCCCGTCATGGTGCTGGGGGACAGGAGCTGGCTATTTGCTCGTCCTCCCCAGAAATCAAGACACCTCCAAGTCATTCCCCTTAAGGGAAGCTCTCCCTGAGCAGCAAAAACTTTACAATGTGGTGGAGGTGGGACCTACTAAGGTCTCATGGGTCCACTTGGAGAACTATTAAAAAGGAAAAAAAAAAAAAAATCAAATTAACCCTTTTAACCAGTCCTCCAGCCCACAAGCCACCACTTAAAGCATTATGGTGCTTTAAAAACAATTTGTTTTTAGTTTGCATCTGTTTGGAGCATTTTTTCCATAACCTCAGGTTTTCTCTACCACTGACCTGCCCTGGAGCAAGGCAGCGCTGAAGGAAACAGCTGCAACGTTGTCATTCCTACGAGCAGTTTTACTTGTGCTTACCACTGCTCTGATACCAAACCTGGACGTGAATATTCGTGGCAGCAGGACAGGACAGATCTAACTCTCACTCCATACACTCGCCCTGCTCTGCTTCCCTTCACAGCAGAGAGGAGGAGGGAGGGAAGGAATCCAACGCCTACCATGTCATCATATAAAACTTCTCCATTAATACCAGAAATTGCCATTCTTCCTCACTCGAAATAAAAGAGTAATTATTTTTTTCAGAAGGCCCATCCTCTCCTCACCTTGCCATCACTTTCTTACCCTGCCAGCACGTGTCACCACTTTAGCAGCAGGGAGCTTTGTAACAGTAATGACAGTACATCCAGCAAGGAAACACCACGGCAAGTGGCACACCTCTCCCCCGGGCTTTCCCTGAGCCTCCGGCTACCCGCCGGGATCCAGGCACCTTCACAGGGAGCCTTTGGCAGGTGAAACATGCCACTGCTACACCGAGTGCAAGGCTCCTCTGTAGAGTGCGAAGGGCAGGACACTTTCAGAGCGATCATTGCCATTGCTGGTGTAATTTCTTATAGTCCAGTCAAGACAACATGGGTTTAATTTAAAAAAAAAAAAAACAAAACAAAAACCCCACAGCACGACCTTAGAAATGTCTGTTACCCTCCTATTTCCAAAGAGAATCAACTAAAGCTAAACCTGAAACTCTGGTGTATGTGGTCATCAGCCCTTTGGCGCATGGGGTAAAACATGTCACATGAAGGGACTTGCTTCCAGCATGCATCTCTGCCTAGCAGTTGCCACAGGAATTTGCACACATCTGAGACTGATCAGAAGAATTTCAGTCTGAGTTTATAAAGCCTAATAATCTCTAAACTGATTTCATATCTTTAGTAGCAGGCTTTCATATATTGCTTTTACCTTTTGGAGGTCAGGTTTTAGTTCTTAGGAGGTCAGAACTGTTCCACACATGAAGCTACAGTCACTCACGATTTCATCGTTTTATTTCAATTCTAGACTTACTCCCCTGGCTTTTACTAGCAGACAGATGAGACCGTGACCGTGATGTGCCACAGCTTCCATCCTACCGTCTCGGCACCTATTCATCAGAATGTCATCGCCCTTGGTGCTGCTACACACGCCTCCTATTTGTAAGCCTCGTGGGTGGCAATAGGATCTTTTCACTGAAGGTTTCATCCCACATAGAATATTCATCTCCCTGCCAGTGTGCAGATTGTGATTTGGTGACTGCTTTCTTTACCCAGTAATATTTGGCAGTAAGTACAGAGAATTTTTTTTTTCCTTTTGTCTAAGCTGGATAATATTTATTCAAGCATAGGTATTTGGTTGTAGCACTTCATTTTAATTACTTACACCTATCTGAACCTAAAATGCCTTCTCCATGGATATGAAGGCATATATCGCGCTTTCTAACACTGCCACTGTAGCAATGCCACTGTCTCTTTTTATCTTCCACAGATCCAGTGATTTTTTACTTACTCTCCAAGACAGATGCTTTATAGACTGAACCATTTTTCTCTATTTCCAAGCCTAGCATATCTGGAAGCATCCCAGGCTTAAAAAAAAAAAAAATCTCTGTCTTTTTTCAGAAGCAAAGCTATAGTGCATTGTGTACTTTGAATATGGTTTCATTTAATTTATGAGGCTACTGTGCAAATCAGTTGCTACAGATTTAATGACTTGTCTGTGCTATTACCTGAAATCTCCAGCTATGTAAAATTTTCTTTGGCATTCTGAATGCCATTTGCTTATCTCCAAGGCATTATTTTTTCATGCCACTGTATCACGTCAACTGAGTTGCTGTGTTTTTGTGCTCTTGCATATAGGGATCAAAGTCTTGCTTGGGGATTCCCTGCTACCGAACTTTTTGCTCATAAATCTTTGCTTCGCAAAGCTCAAGTGACAAACAGCAACTTTTTTTGCTCTTCATTGCCTTAATGCTTTATGGCTGCAAAATCATTCTCTCTGAGCAACTCGATTTCTTGTATCCCAGCACATTTTTGCCTCACTAGTTTCATTATAATTATTTTCTCTCCAATTCATTTGAAAAATTTTCCACAGAGGCTGCTCTGGTTCCATTCTTCACTTACTTACATACTTCACTTAATAGGTTCATTAACTTAGCACATCTTAACAGCGCTTGGTAAAGTTAATGTACACTTTTTTAGCCTTATCCTTTGAGATCTTTCATCTTTCTTCCTTTTTTTTTCCCCTAAAGTACCATAAATTAATTCCTCATTTAAAGATCATCATGCACCTCTGCAAAATTGCACAACAGAGCAATCTCCTGAATTGTTTCTGCAGTTTCTGTATAACACTTGAATTAGATATGTCTTTCCACGGCCAGTCTCCTTAATCTCTAACTTAACATATCCTCAAAAGTTGACTCTTCTTGACCTCATATTCAGGGGATGAAGGGATCACCCAAACAGGGTAAAAACTGACCTTCAATACATCCTCACCCCAGCAAGCACTCTTCGGGAAGATAATTCAATGCAGCACCATGTATTCCCCAGCTCACAGCCCCTCTCCCCACCACAGCCCTGGGACTTATGGAAAACTTGAATGGAGAAAGACATCAGTCCCCTCTCAAGACCAGAATAGGAGGTTGGGGGTGGAGGGGAGACTGATCCACAGAGGAACTATAAATTCCTGAGAACACTCTGTCCCTTGTAAGGTCATTTACAGACTTTGTTTCTTACTGTGAAATTAACTGCAAGTTCTCTCAAGTTTCATCACACTTGTCACAATTGGTAGCTGATCCTTGGCCACCTGCAGCACCCAAAGCTTGTCTTTTTACTTTTAAGCTACTTTTTGCCTTCCCAACTTGCAGAGCTTCAAAGACTTCTGAAAGTGTATGGTACCAATGCAACAATCAAAAAAAATCTGTATCTTAATATACAGAAGCATGTGAGAGAGCTCATAATAGGCAAGTTGTTTAATTATGATGTTCACTGAGGGTGGATGACTTTTTGTCTCTCAGGCAGTTGGATTAGATGATCACTGTAGATCCCTTCCAATTGAAATATTATCCTTTCGTTATTTAACTCAGAGCTACTCACAGCTGTCCATTAGCAACTGATACCATGTATGTGCTAGACAGAAAACACCTATTGTTAGTAACTTTTGAATAGAAAGCAAGAACAGGGTGTTGCCTTAAAGGGATGGGGGGCAGTTTTATTAGCTCTGTATTTCTGCATATGCTCCCTTGATTTTGCTCTCTGATCTTTCAAAAAAACAAAGCAAAACAAACAAACAACATGTGGAAAACTTGAATGGCCAAAACAGTCACCGTGTATAATTTTCGTGGTCTCTCCAGGTGTGTCTTCATCCTTCACAACAATGAAGCTAGTGAAAGTGGCAAACCACCACAGCATGGAAAAAAGATCATGAAGTGGTACACATAGTACACTTGTAATTGAATGATGCCTTATAAATGAAAGAGCTCTCTAGTGCTTACTAAAGCTCTAGGACTATATTGATAATCACACAAGGTGACTATTGATAAAATATGCTCTTAGTTCTGGCTTTAGGAAGACAGTGCCACTTGGTTTCTTCTGGTCTTTTTACTTGCCATTGAGGCATAATACCTCTTGGCTTGAGGAAGGAGATCCTTAAGGACTAAGGGCACTAAGGGTGGGCAATTAGATATAGGAAGCTCTTCTGTTTACGACCATCTATTCCTCCAACATTTTCTCCTTCAGGCCACAACAGTCCTTCACAGCATTCCCTCCCTCACCTTCACCTTTTCCCCAGATAACTAATTTTTTCTCTTAGGCTTAAAACAATCAGATCCCCTGCGTGTCTTACTCAAAAAACAAACTCTGCTGGAAGTATCATGAGTACAGCTGCTTTCTCGGGAAGAATTCTCTCCAGAATAACCTTTCTAATATTGCCTCAGCACCAGAAGACAGTTGGAAACATAACTTAGGAACAAAGAGAGTGAAGTGGCACGAGATGTGTTACATGTAGTGCTTATAATACTAACACATTGCAAGTGAAAACACCAACAGCAACACTAACCATGGGTCTCCAAAAGGAACTGATTTCCAAAGGCAAAATTCAGTCTCTACATTCCCAATTAAGCAAAAATTCAGTAGATTTCACCTATTTTCTGATTTTATTTGTCTCACATTACTTGATCGCTCAAAATTGCTGAGGCCTGAAGAGGTCTTAATTTCAGCTGAGCAAGGTCTTGGAGACAAAGCTCTGCATTCTCAGGGCAGAATAAACAACAGTCCTGGTCTGCTTACACCTTGTGCAGTGCTTTCGCCTTCGTAGAAAATATTTTTTCAAGATTTCTTTTCATCAAAAGCTGTAAAGTTATGGGTTCTTCATATACTATTAAGAAATGGCTCTCTAAACTGTAGTAATTTACTAGACTTGGCAACACAAGTAGGAAAGCATCTTGAACCACAAGGAGGTTAGGCATTATAAATATTTTTTGCATGTCTCCGCCTCATATGTTAGCTTTTCTCTAAAAAGCTCTTCATTCAACACAAAAGCACATGCACTGTCAGCAAGTTCAATACCCCAGAAAAAACAACGCATTAAAATATAGTTTGGAATAACTGATTTTGTATTCCACTGTAACGCATTTTCAGAATGTGAAAGATCTTTAAAAAGTTAGGTCAGGTTTGCTTTCGTCACATAAACTTCCACATAAACTTCAGTAATCAAGCTTATTTCTTCATTCATTTCTATGAAGGAGCCCTCGCTCCATGACAGGACACAGCAGTCTTTGTTTCCCACTTCGTTTTCTGGTTGTCCTGCAGAGCGCAGATTTAACAACACTTTCTCTCTCTTTCTCAAAGTAGCACTTACAAAGTTCTCAAAACTTAAAGCTGGAGTCCCTCAAAGGCATGCCTCAATTTCCTCACTCCCCATCCAAAATGCCCTTATGTCCAGGTTTCGGCCAGCTTGCTGATTCCTCCACATAAGGAAGGGTTGCTTGTCATTCTCCAAAACCTAGGAATCTGAAGATATAATCCTCCCAACTCCCTTCCTGGATTCAAAAAACCAATTCCCAAGAAGGGCTGCTACAGTGTCCTGTGTTCATCCTTGATCCACCTACATCATCTCCCTCCCCTACTCAGGAGCAATTCTTCCCAGCCTTATCTCCTCACCCATTCATTTTTGAGGGGGCCACCTCTAAGCACACATTGTGCTTTCTTTGAATTCACTGGCTGCTTAGAGAGAAAGAGCTTGCACTCATAGTGGTAATGAAACGGGCCATGAGGACGGAGTATTTCATGCATCTAATCATAGCAAGCTTTTTAGTCTTTGCAAAGCAGAGAAAACAGTGGAATTTTAAAATATTAAACTAAGGGGAGAACTATTTCTCTCTACACTTAGAGTAAAATAAGCAATATGTTGTACATGACTGGCTCATTGGACTGCTTTAGGCTGTTTCTAAAGTCTGGCAAACTTTATGCAGACACAGCAGCCTGCAAAACCACGGCAGGATTGGGCCAAGGCCTGCCTGCTGGTTTCCTTCATAACAGGGTGGCAATTCTAGAATTAAGCCTTCTGGACCAAAGCTGAACAGATATTCCGAAATAAAATTAAAACAAAACAAAATTCAACATATAAATGTTATTATTTATTAACACTAAAATACTCTCCAATAAGGTCAAACACGTATATTGATAATGTTTGCAAACTAGAATTCAATATTATCTGGAGATTCAAACATAGGGTTTGAATACAGGAAAGCATTATGCTACATGGTCACAAGCTTCTGAGCAAACTCATCATCATTGAACATATCAGATGCAACATTAACACAGCCACAGTCACTGTTACAACTGAAATGGGTAAGGAGAGAAATGCCATTTAAAAGGGAACTAAGCCAAGGCATTTTACTGCAATAAGACCAAGCAGTCGTAACATGAAATTCCCAAAACCTTGCCTGCTCCTGGTTGAGAACAGAGTTCAGAAAAGCATTAGGTTCAGAAAAGGTTTTGTGCATTCCCTTGACTCTCCATGGAAACAGAGAAGGCAGTCTCCTAGGAAAAGCCTGATTTTTTTTTTATACGCCTATTCATGGTCTACTCCTGTCCAAAGCACGTGCTATGTTGCAGTTGGCCAGATGCTCTGCAGCCTCTATGCACAACAAGGAGAAGACCCTGAAAGTGCCAGCAAGAGGCCTAGGTGAAGGTACCCAAGCAGGTGAAGCATTCAGGAAAATCTGAAAATAGTTAGGTTTAACAATACCCCACATCCATGCCTCTCTTACAGACATTATTGTGACTTTTATTCGGACAACAGGAAAATCTTGCAAGTAGTCTGCCTGGAAGAAGCCCTCAGGAAAACCCTTTGGCTTCTCATCAGGCAAAAAAAAGTACCTACACAGCTCTGTGGCCCCCATGGGAGATGGGGCTGAAACCCTCACTCCTGGCTTCCAGCAGGGACTGTTCCTTTGTCCAGTTCATTGCATTTACTCACCTTTAATATGCACCTAAGACAAAAACTCAAAGTTCAGTGTTTCCACAGCGAGGCTGTATCTCTAGAAATTGTCACAACAGAGAAGCACATCCTTGCAGCCCTGTGCAGATGCTGCACCCCATTCCCCATTGAGGGCCAAAATGTTTTCCTGGCCCGTTTCAGTTTCTAGTCAGCGATTTTCTGAAGGAAAGTGAAGGCTGTTAAATTCTGCATCAGCTGTGATGCTTGAGCCACGCTGCACATGGGAACATATGCGGTAGCTGCAGGATTTTAGAAGTTATTTTCTCATGCTTTTACATGATATCCACTTAAATCTGAGTGCTGGTCTTAGATTCACTCTAAACACTGGTACATGTCACTTGCATGCCAATTTTTATTTAAATAAATTATGGTGAAAGCATAAAGGCTTTTCAGTGAGTAATAAAAACCACATTTTTTCATTTATGCAGGTGCAACTTGTTTCTGTTTACCAGGATACTGCTCGAGTTGAAGTAAAAACATGAAATGTCACTTCAGCAAAGTCTGAACACTTTTCAGTCATGACTTAAAATTACTACTGAAAGGTAACTTAGCTTTACTACTAGGTCGGGTTTTTTAAATTTAAAAAAAAAAAACAAAAAGAGACAAAAGCTTTTTAAAACCTTCATTTCCTCAAAACAAAGGAAAAATATATTTGTTTTTAAGCAAGCAACACTTAAACATTTAATCAGATGCCATTTTCAATGATATAATCAGATGCAGAAGTTTCCAGGCCTGGCAGTTATTTGGACAGCTGTCAATCAAAATGTCTCACAGCTACCCTACCGTGTCAGCCATCAGCTAACCCACACTTTCCCAGGGACGTCTTAGCATGGCATCTTTGTTCTGTTTTCAGATAAACAGATCCAATTTCTCAACAAACAGACTGCTGCAGTCCTTTTGATAACAATGTAATAATTCAAAACAAATGATTCAAGGCTTTGATGATAGCACTTTTATGGGTCATGAAGAAATCCTCCCACCAACATCTGTTTGATTTTATCTACTTGAACTTTATCCTCCAGTTGAAGATTTATAAACTGAAATCATCCCAGCCTATTAAAGTCAGACTAATGTTAAAGCACTAACATAGAGAATGAAAGTGCATCCACCTTTTGAAATCCTGTCGTGAGGAAAAGATATCAAAAGTTTGAGAGATGTATGTTTAAATATGCTGAAAGTCTGCATTCTGCAAAGAGTCCTGCATGACAGAGATTAAGGAATCTAACTGTTGGCCTACAGTGGGGGCAAGTTATTTACAGAACCATTATTTAGAAAGACAACATGAAAAATACAGATGTTGTTTACATTGAAAGACTGTTTTCTTAGCAAAAACCACTATGGGTGATGGAAATTCACTCCAGATTTGTCTCCCTCTCCTCTCTCTTAATTTCCGCATGAACTGTAAATGAAAAGCATGACAGCAGACTTCTTAGGGTCCTTGTTACTTATTAACTACATGGCAAAATTTAATCAGGATGCTTTTTAAATTAAAAAAAAAAAGCAACACTTTTCATGAAGAGTCTGATAAAACATGTCAAGAGAAAGAGTATCACATACTTGCTACCTGAAAACAACTTTCTATAAATCCAGCAAAATGAGAAAGCATTCAGCGTTGTCCCAGTAGCAGAACTTTTCCAAGAAAAAATTACTCTTCCTGCAAGTGTGGATGCTTCTACAAACTGCTGCAATTTAGCAGTTGTTTTGTGGAATATTCCTTTGGAATAGACTTGTTCAGTGTACTCCAGATGAGACTTTTTTTAACCTAAAAATACAGTGCCAATTAAAATGTGTTATATCACAGAACATAAATGCACACTAAAACTTTGCACTAATAACAAGAATATGCATCTCAGCATCTCATGCATTTCCTTGCATAGGAAAAAAAAAACTGTACTGCTGTACCTTGTCTAACACCACTTGGAAAAGAAATATGACTATGTTAGTATTCAGAGCTGTATGCCTCAAGAAGCTTAACCTTGTGTCTTTAAATATATTTATGTATTTACACACCCCTACATGACTGAGACCCTCTTTGTATGAAAGAACTCGAACTTACTTTACACATGCTAAAACTATTTTACTATGGTAGGAAGAGATGACCCTCTAGATTAGAGGATGCCCTTATCACTGTTAATGTACACAGTACAACTGGAAATCACGCTAGCTCTGTCCTAAATAAATCACTTGGCAAGACCACTTCTCCACTGGTCTGAAGCAGCAAGACATGCATGCACACTGAACAGCATTTCTTACAAGGGAAAAAAAAAAATAAAAATCTTCTTAAATAGTACATGCTGAGAAGCTCCAAAACCAAGTTTACTGAGCTGTAGTGAGAAGAGCAAGGAAAAAGGTGAAATAGCATCAAAGAGGAGGTGAATGGCATCCCTGGAAGAAGCTAAGCATGCCCTGGAGACGCTGCTTCACCTCCCATAGTCAGCATGTCCCAGGTGGGGACCTCAACTGTTTGCTTGGGGTGAGGGTCAAGCTGAGCTCACTACAACAGGGTTTGATTTCTCAGACGTCTCCCAGCCTGGCCCTTTCCTCTTCTCCCCATACTAAGAGAAGCAGAGAAGCCATCGCTGCTGCGAGGAGATGCACACCACATCCTTCCACCCACGGGAATGATCCTGATGCTGCTGGAGTAAGTGGTGGAGAGGTGACAGTCTGCCCACTACAGGAATTTCTTCAGAGAGTTATTTTTCTGAACTGGGAGACGTTTCCTTTCTGAACAGACAACAGTCAGAGTTTTGCTTTGGGGATTTTTAAGGGGGAGGGGTTGGGGGAGTAAGGAGGAGGCAGAGGGGTTGTTCTTTTTCTAACAGGAGGAACAGCTCAGGCAGGCATGCTTAAAACTCAGTGGCAACAAAGGAGCATAACAAGAAGAGGAGGGAGACTGAAAATCCTGCATACCTTCCCTTTGACTCTGTCTGTTGTCTGACATTTACCAGATGAGTATATGTAAAGTACTCTGTAATTAAGTTCATCTGATCATAATAACTTCAAGGAAACTTCAAAAACTATGTCAAAACTCAGAAGCCAGAATAATTTGTATTTATTCTAAGTAGATGAGCGTGTTGCTCAAGCGTAAATAACACTTTGTTTAGCATGAATCATGCCAAATCATTTGGCAGGGTCATGGAACTGCATTTCAGAGGTGACCTACCCTTTGCTTTACTAACTGTGTGGAGACCCTCCCCATTTCCAATGCACAGCGCGTGCCTGCTCCTGCAGTGCCAGCTGGACCTGCAGCCTGACAGAGGAAACTCAAAGAAGTTTAAAGCCTTGCAGGTCATAATGACAGGTGAAAACACCAAACTCCATTTGAACTTGGTCTCTCCTCAGGCATTTCATAGCTCGTGTCTCACTCGGGAACCAAATTCTGCAAACATATCACTGCCATACTTTGCCATATCATTGGTGTCTGGTATGGCTGCTGCACTGCTAATGAGAAACCTGCCCCATATTCAGGGTGGAAAAAAAGAATATTACTGGGGAGAATAAATTTAGACATCAGCAGTATGTCCAAAAATAACAAACTATAAAAGCTATACACTAATATTGCTAGGGAGAGAACCAAAATTAAAAAAAAAAAAACCTACCAAAACCATCCGTCAACGCATGTGCAGGACTGAAATTCCTCCTTTTGAAATCTGTAAATGCAATTGTGCATGTGTATTTCTCTCTCTCTCTTTTTTTTTTTAAACAGTATTATTGGAGACTTATTGTTAAATACCAAAATGTCAAAAAAATGCTCAAGAAGGAATGCTGTTGTGAAAGAACAGCTACAGCCTGCGCTCCGCACACAAAGTGGGATTTGTCACGTTAGCCAACTAGTTCAAATGAAACACTTGTGGAAAAAGCTGATCTACACATCTCCATTTTCTCCCTTCATGGAACAGATATTCTGAATAAATACCTAAAAAGCAATAGAATGAGAGTTTAGTGCCGGAATACGTTTGTATCAAATTATTTGCCTTACACTGTAATTTTGGCAAATGGGAAAGTTAAAGAAATGAGGGAGCACGGGTTGCCCTAAAAGCAGTGGGTACACATGTAGGGCGGCAGCACCACCAGCTGTACCCCTGTGGAGCCGTGCGCTCCTCTGTGAGGATGCTGTCTCTTTTTGACCGGCTTGATGTAGCAACACCTCTGTCTCTCACTTTCCTGAATCTGTAAAATAGAGACAGTACTGCTTTCCCATCTCAGTAGACCACCCCAAAATCTGCAGATTAATTGTTCTTTATTAAAGGGAAGGTGCTGCTAGTATGCAATGTGGAAGATGCATAAAGGCTTTATTTATTTTTATATTTTGCATTTGAAATACAGGATGCCTTGAGAAGCACAGTTTGCCAGTAAGCATAAAAATACCATTAAGATGTTCAGATTGTCATATCCAAAATCTGAAACTGAATCTATCATCAGCTGTGCTAGCAATATGTTTTCTGCCAAGGTGCCACAGGTAACAGAAATGCATGATGACACCAATAAATAACTTTAATGACTGCTGATAATATAATGAAAAGAACTGTGATACAGTGACATAATTTAGAGGTTTATTAGCCATTAAGTGTTGTATCATGCCTCAGCTTGTCAGCTAATCATAGCAAATCGCTTCTGCATACACATATTTTTATCTATCTGCATGTATATGTAAAACTAAATATTATAAACTATATGCTACATAGTTTATTCAACTTCTTTTCACTTAAGCTAGCTTAAAATAGAAGTATGCCAATTACATACCAGTGGAGGTACCTTTGGATTCTGTACAAACAAAATGTCTTTTCAAACAAAACTGATTATTATCCTCACAACCTCTGTCTAATCAAGTGATGGTATGATCTAGCATCATGCACCAGAGCCTATTTATCACAGGTATTTCTCATTTTTTAGTCCTTTTTTATTTGACCTTCTTGAAAGTTAGTAATATCAGCATCCCTATAAATAAGTCTTGCTGGGAACACCAGGAATAGGATGACAAGATATTTTCACAAATACCTGCAGTTAGAAGAGTTTTATAATGAAATCTTCTTCAAATTAAATAAATCAGAGGTTGGCTGATCTCACTATTACCATTTAAGTCAGAAAATACTGAATACTTTACATTATATTTGACATGTCTTCCTCCCTGCCCCCACCCCCATAGGACTACTGCTACCACAAAAAAAAAGCAAAAAAAAGTTCAACCTAATATTGCTAATGCAACATAACCCTAAAACACAGACATTATCAAAACAAGTTTAGACATTACATATTCTTCTCATACATGTTTTCATTTCCTTAAGAAATAAAATAATTTTGCAATTTTTGTATCAGTTATATTATAAAAACCCTTAAAGTGGGGAAAGATCACTATTTGCAGACTTGAGATTCTCATATTTGTGAACCACATTACAGTAAATGTATTCTTAAATGGTAAAAATAAGAGTTTAAAATCCTGTTTTAAATCACATACAGCTGTCAGAATCACAAATATGAAAAGATCCCTTTAAGGAGTGACATTTAGCAATACCTATCAACACAGAAAGACTTTGGGGAGGTGACAAAGGCTTGCAGATGTACACCACATCAAACGCTTACATCTGCCTCCTTAACTCACATGTCACCCTTTTCCATCCACCATACAATATGTGAGTCAACGTGATTACACCAAGCTGGGTTATACATCATAAAATATGTTTGCATGTCAAAAAAGGTACAGATACTTTTCTTTCTTCTCCTCAAGCAACCATTCCATGAGGGTTACATATCCCACAGCATTTAGATACAAGCAGGAGATTTCTTTTCTAGCAACTTCCAGTCCTGAAGTGTCACTATGATCAAGATTTATATGTTGCAAGCATACTTCAAGCTATGATTATTAACTATATTTAAGAGAGAACATTTGTCACCTGCACAAACTCAGGAAGAAAATTTAATGCAATTAATAACCATTCATGAGCCTAATGGTACACCATGCTGCATTTGCTTTTACTCTTGGTTTTTGTTTCTTTTAATCCTTTAAGTGGCCTGAAGAAACATGGCATAGACATTTTTAAAAAGGTGTAAAAATAAACATTTTTTTCATTGTACTGTATGCAAATTGCTGCACTCTAATAGCAAAAATCAAATACCCGAAAATGGCCAGGCTTAGTTCCCAACAAATCCCAAAGATGACGCGGTTTATGACAGGGTCGTCAGTGCTCCTAAGGAAAGTTAAAAAGAAAAAAAAAAAAAGAAGAAAGAAAAAGAAAGAAAATGTAAAAATCATTATGGCTAATTATGTTGTCTCAATAACAAGTATCTATTAAAAGAACGCAAGCCTCCATGCTGTTTCTGATAAAGCTTCTAGTACATGACGAAAGGATTTACAGCTACCAAGATTATGAGGTGGCGGGAGTCAGATCCATTTCTGCACCTCTTCTCAAGGGTCATTTAAAGTGGAGGAAATAAAGCTTGTGGGACCTCGTTTGGCACTTCTCAGGCTGAGGAGCTCCAACTGAATTAAATTAAAACTGAATTGATTAATAAGCAGCATCCCTGCTAGGCGATCTTAATGAGACTGGTCTTGAAAGCCCATTTTGTAGCAGTCAGACTTTGTTTTCCCTCAGATTGAAGTTTTTGTGGGGTCATAAGATGCCTCCAATTCTCAAATGAGAGCCTAACGTCCTAAGCGCCATCTCTGCCCTCCTTGCTCTCCTTGCTTCAAAGGGCTCTGAATTTGTGCGAGCAACAGTACACGGAAATTGGTTAGCGTTGGCAAACAGCATGACAACTGCAACACAAACCCAAGAGGGGAAAATAAACAACTCTTCAGTCATCCCAGTCATTGGAGCCATGTGGGCATTTAACATGCTGTGGGTTCCTCAGACCTTGGAGAACATAAATTAGTGCAATAAGTGATACAATTAATGAATTTCAACAGTCAGATATAAACCCAAGTAACGTATCCAGGAATAAATCAGGGAGTCGTTAACAAAGAAACCCTGTTGCTTTGGGCTACCCTGAATTCCCAGGCTCTCCGTGGATCCATTCACAAAACAGAATCACTTTCCAGACAGAAACTATAAACATACAGGGATGAAATTTCCTCTCAGATTCCTTTTTCTTCAATACACCTGTTTCCCAGACCTACCTTGCACCCCTCCCCAGAAATCTCCTATTTCCAGGACCAGAGGGAACACTTTTCTTCCTGTCTGGCTTCATGCAATGTTTCCCAGCTCTAGCTTCTGCTCAAGCAAGGACAGGATTTGCCTACCTAAACATCTAACCCTGAGCATCTGCAATTTCAGGCATCTCATATTCCTTCTAAACACTGAACGAGGTCTCTTCCAAAATCTACTGCATTAATTTAAGTGAATGAAGTAGTTTGTGCCATACAACCCATGCCAGGTGATTCCATCAGGAGTGCAACAAGTTCCAAATTTACTAACAAATAAAGAAAAAAATACCCATATATAATCTGTAAATCATATCATTTTGATAACTACTATCTACAGCTTCATTATCTAAAACAATGTATTTTAAGACCAGTTCTCTGCAATGTGCATATCTGCCCTGCAGATAAAAATTTGCTCTGCTTAGCAGTAGAGTGCTCGGCCCAGCTTACAAAGGGTAAAAAAAATTACCAAAGCAAGGAAATCAGATTATTACTATTTTAAAATTATTACGAGCGTGAACCGACAAATGTAGGTCAGAAACCCAGTTTGAAAAACAAATCAATTCAAGACACCACTTTGGAAATAGATCACTTTCCTGCCAATTTTATGTCAAAGTCATAACACTTTGGGTAAGAGCCCAAAACATTAGGAAAGCAACTTATCAAAGCTCGGACTTTAACCATCTGGTTTCCTTTGTTTGAAAACTTAGAGCTTTGATTAAAACAGGATTGTGAATGATCAGCATGGATTTTACACCATTTTAAGACAACCAGATATAGTTAAAAGAATCCAAGTCCTTTTGTGCTCAGCTTTGAAGGGATTTCCCTAAAATTACACCATTTTCCTTTCCTGTCAGGTGTGCTAGCAAGCCAGAGAAGTGGGTAAAGCAAACTGTAAAAATATGATGCTGCAGTGAAGAAAACATACATATCTTAAATACTCAGATCAGTCCATTGCAGGAAATCCTGCTCCTTTGCCTTCCTGGAAACTCAATCAATAGGGAGACCAGAGAGTGGTACACCCATAAGATGCCAAAGTACTAAAATCTGTCACAAACTGACCCAAATAAAGTGGTCTACACTTTTGCATCTGTTTAAATCAAAATCCCTGAGACCCCTCGATTTCCTCTTTGGATTTCAGGGCAGAGAATTGACAGCTCTTTGCCGTTTCGCCTGTGGGAAGGTGTCAGTTGGTGGCTGCCCTGCCTGAGGCTTGGCTGGGGGTGATGGTAGGGCATGGGAGGTCTGCAGGAGCCCCTCTGTCTCACACTCAGAGCTGTAAGGGTCAATATGTGCTGGGCTCACACACATGCAGTTTTCTTCCCCATAACATCCATTTCAGAAGCCTTTGTGCAGAAACTATCAGAGGCTCTTCAGAAGCCTTCCTCAGGCACACGCAGTGTACAGACATGAAAATAGCCCATACTGCTCCCCATCACGTGGAAGAAAGCTGCTTGCTGCTGGATCCTGAAAAGCAGTCAGGAGGCTTTCTCGGGGTGACGGCCAGCAGGGTTACCTGAGGATCACGCGTACATGAGCTTTCTACCACACTGGTACAGATTCCAAACCTAAATATAGGTCCGGGCTATTGCCAGCTTAGTCCAGAAACCTGAGCCCTGAGGGGCAGCTCGTATGGCCAGCACCCTTCCCGCTGCTTGGTGGCATGCGGGCAACAGCTACTTATACAGGCCCTATTGCTGGGGACTCCCAGCCCAGCACCCTACTGACAGCTGGATACGCTCTCACAACACCTTCCATGCAGCCACCGTGCAGGCAGAGAGATGGAGCAGAAGCTACTTTGCCCAGTGGCTTGTCCCCTTGGGGACGTCTCATTCAGCTGGTACATTGCAGGGCAGTCATCAGGTTGCTTGAACCTCAACCTGTTCCTCTGCTAGAGAGGAGACAGAATCACATACCTCTGATCCAAGTCACCCTGGACATAGCAGTCTCCTATTCAAATCTCCACATCTCAAAAATTGCTCTGAAATTTGCTATAGAAAACTCAAATTTTGCATTAATCTTCTCCATGAAAACCAGATTCTCACTGTTAGGTAAGGGATAGTAATCTGTTGAAGAATTAAAGCTGTTGCGAACAAACAAGACAGCGCACAGCAAAGATTTCTCCTTCAGTTTCAAGGAGAGATTCCCAAAGCATGAACATGCCTCACTTATTTTGGGAATGCTTCACTAGCTGGGGGCGAGTTGTTGGTTGTCACTACGTCTTCTCTCCCTTGCCTCCAGCACAGACCCTGCTTTCTTTTTATAGTAAAAGCTCACATATTTGTGATGCAGATAAAATAGTCAAGCTAAGACTAAAAATTAGGAAATGAACCTGGAAAAAAACATAAATTACTAGGGAAAATAAGTACGTAAGAGAATAAAGAAGAGGAAGGAAATTCAAGCTTGAGAGCACAGCAGAAGGCAATGAACAGCTCCAGACACTAGTGTGCTATAAGCAGAGGCTCACAGCAAGGACTGAAGACAACTCTGATCTTTAGTAAATAGAGAGGCTTCGGGACAGCCCAGCTTTTGAAATAAGACTTTTCAAGAGCCTAATGAAGACCAAGATGAGCTCTTCCACATTCATTGCATGCAACTCTGCATCCTTTGCTTTTCTGAATCTTGACATTTTGGGTGATGGCAGTCTGCAGTATTAACTGGTCCTCATCCAGGAGTTCTCCCAGTTCTGCTGCCAAACACCACCTTGCTTAACATGTGGTTTCCTCAGATACTCCCTGCCACAAGCTGGTTTCACCAGCTATCAAAGATGTCTCTGCAAAAACAAAGCAACGCAAGAAAACCATCACCCTTCAAAATACCGCCAAGGCACTCTGAAGTGAGCTGATTTTTAGAGCTTCACTAAAATACCACACAAAATTGAGGTAAAGATGCATCATCTCTTCTCTGTCTTGCACAATCCCCTTTCCAGGCCACTCATTTGGACTCGTTGCCTCAATTTTGGAGGACAACAGCTATGGCTGTTGGAAATTGGATTTGGTTTGACAAGAAACAGAGGGAATGACAAAAGGGTCTGCCGATAGCAACATGCAAATACTTCAGCACCATAGACTTGTTTATCCATACTGAGTAATATATTTGCAGTTACAAAAATGCATTACAGTGTTTCACCAAATTAACAAGACTACATCTGTCTATTACTACTATAGCAGCAATCATAACACCAAAAAAAAAAAAAAAAAAAAAAAAAAAAAAAAGAGACAGATGAGAAAGGTAAGAAAAGTAATATGGTGAATTGATTTTAATCTATGTATTTTATCTTTTCAAATGGAAAAGAAAACTTTATACCATATGTCTCAGTATCTTTGATTAATCACTCCCAGTACAGTCTTATGAAGGATACCAGAGAAGCATATTATTTTGCATAGGTGAATTGCTTATCTGCACATTTTCCTTAAGATTCTGGAGCTCTTGGATTATGTTTTGTAAATCAGTTAGCTTCCTAGCCAGAGATTAAGGTAAATTCTGCTAAAGACTAAAAGTTGACTTAGAGCATTAAGAAGGATTAATGTTTAGCTGTGGTGAAGCTCAAGTACTAGGTTAGCATGTTTACGCAGTGCTGTAGATCGCAATTAATCCAAAATTAGTATAAAAGATCAACAGCAATGGCTCTTGCATGCCAGCTTGGCTTAGTCCTAAAATCAAGACTTACTTTGGGGGCAATCTGTGTGCAAAGTTGCCATGCGTCTGCCCTAATAGGTTTAAAGCTTTCAGAGGAATCCATGCATTTTAAATGTTTAGCTTCTTTGCCCTCTGCTTTGAGAAAATAAACGTAGAAGTCAGTACTTGAGACACTTCTGCTTTCTATCTGTGTCACAGATCCATCAGAATAGATTGGTGCTAGTAATGAACAAAAGCAAATACAATTTCCTGTCTTACAAAGAAAAGGTGCTTAAAATATGTACTTTAGTTTATTGTCAAGGATTAATAAAAATAACAGGGCTTTTCTGGCAGAAAATATTCATGCTGTACAACAACAACAAAAATATTGTAAAAGTACATGTAGATATCCAGATATATTCATATATATATAGACATGGGCATATATAGTTGTAGAAAAATATATCTGTCTATTCTATAACTACAGAAAGTGTATCTATAGCAATATATTTAAAGATACTAGAAGCTTATTTTAAATGACATGTAACAATCTAGTTTAAGGGCAGAGGGCAAGGCATTTTCCTCTCTACTTCAAAGTCATTTTAAGCAATGATTTCTAGCTCTATCCAGAACCAGCAACATCTATGTGGTCTTCAAATGAAAAGCCATGCTGCAGCACACTGAGCATAGGTCAGCTCAGATTTCTGATGCATCCAACCCCACATCCTTACAGATCTGTCCTGCTTAGCCTCAGGAAAGGCGGGCTGGGAAACACAGGGGACTACTACAACTTTGAGGCCATTCAGAAGAGCACAACATATGTTCTCAGAGGCTTAAACTCAATATGCATAAAGAGACAGACTGTGTTTTGAGGCAACTTCATTGAACAGTCATGGAGCCAGCATGTCCAACTGCAGGGCATTAATGGCCCTTAAAGGAGAAAGCAGGTGACAAATTAAGAGGTTTAACTAACCTGCAGTATGTGAAATTAAATAGCAGAAAGTTAAAACAAGCCCTTTGTGTAGAACAGAAGCCATGCTTTATGAGTTGGATTATAAAAGCCTTGAGTTTTTGTTGGGGAGGGCAGGAGGGTGTGTCCACTGTAGGTGTTTGGGGTCTTTTTGTGGTTTATTTATTTATTTATTATTTTTGGACAAACCTTTTCACCCTTGTCCAGAAATATATGTTCTCTCTTACTGTTTTGTACTACTTCAGTACATTAATTCAATCAGTACTAATTCCAAAGCTCATTGCTGAACTTGGTTACCAATTACTGATCTTTTCACCTTTATTTCTACACTAATGCCAGACTACAAATGGCCATTCTGAGCTTCTATCTCATTGCATTAAAATACATTGAAACCAAAGGAAAAAGAACCGTGCAGTGTTGTATCAGGAAAGACATCCCATACTCATCCCAACAACACAGAAGCTGCTGATGTCAAACCAAATGGGCTGAGAAATTTAAATCAAGTTGCTCTGCGTGTTTCACAGCTGTGACAAACATTCTTGATGGGGTGTGCCCAGCAGTGAGGGCTATTTGCAGAGCTGTTTACTAAGCAATTTTTTTAGTCATGGAATCCTAGACTTACAAAAAAATTTTCATTGCTTCCAGTGGCAACAGCATACTGAGAAATGGTAACATCTGTGCCTATGCCTAGCTAACCGCATTCAAGCTGTGATGGTGATGACACTTGTGAAACTTGATTAAAACTTTTCTTTAATCCCATTCTTTATTTTAGAAACACACACGCGAACTATTTCAGATCCAAGTCTTAAAGGAAACTCTAAGCTGATGCGATGCAGCCTCTTGCAAGAAACTTGAAAATTCCCTTTCTGAGGCCTGTCTCCAAGAGACACACAGGACTTCCTGTTTATGTGACCATTCATGCCCGCAAGCTATGTTTAAAAAAAGAAAGAAAGAAAGAAAAAATACAGAAAGGGATGCAAGCATAACGCAGACTTATCCACTAAAAATTCAGACCAGCTCACTATGGGCTTGTGCTGGATTGTTCTCTTTGATTCTCACAGAGTTTTCTTTACTAAAAAGAAAAATCAGTCCTTTACCCCTGAGGAGCATTTGGCCCACCATGCTAACTCAGGCCTTCTCCAGCTTTTGTCTTGTGCACCTGCTGGTCCTGCTGGCTGATTTTCATGCAATGACCCCATTCTTCTTCTTCTCTACCCTTTGCCTTAAATGAACAGGAGGAACTGCCAAAATACACTTGCACACCAAAGATACAGGCTAAAAAGAACAATTTCAGGATTCATTTTTGTATCAGGAAAGCTCAGCTCAGATGCATCATCTGGTTGTCAAAGAGGTCCTCCAATTTTACAGCTTGGTGAGTGACACAAGCAGAGGCCAGTACACTTGCTGAAGGTCCTGCAGAGCTAACAGCTGAGCAAGGTTTGGAATACTCACCATCCCACTGGATCACAAGCCTTTACGTTCCCCACAACAGTACATGCTTATGGTGTCCTCAGTTTCATTAGCTACAAGTTTCCCAAGCAAAGGCAGGTTACTTCAACAGGCCCTCACAGCCTTGTAAAGCTCTTACAAGCAGAGGCTACAAGCAAAATACATCTGGTGGAAGAGATGCTTTTCAGGAAGCAATGCTATATTTGCCAAAGGTGCTTCATGAGACAAAATGAGGCACACAGTTATCAGCTCCACTCTCTATAGTTCCAAGGTCTCCAAGAAACAAGCTCAGATTTTCAGCACCTGCTGGACTAAGTGAAAGAAAACACACCTGAGAGGAAGGGCACCCATCTAGATATTAACTAACCTGCATCTTTGAAGAGCACATTTTTCTTGGCAATAAAAGACAGCCCTCATCTGAAAATATTAGGTCTTCATTTCAAATGGTTTTCACTTGTTTTGTTTTACTGTAGCGGAGTTACACATCCTGATTAGAAGAGAACTACTGTTTTGTGGTTGAAAAAGTAAACATGCTTTCCT
Organism: Tetrax tetrax; assembly: GCA_009806455.1. NCBI lineage: Eukaryota > Metazoa > Chordata > Aves > Otidiformes > Otididae > Tetrax > Tetrax tetrax. The sequence continues at coordinate 71,965 of WHYT01013954.1, read as the reverse complement.
ACAGATCAAAGCCATAACGGCAGAATGCACTGTGGAGCATGCCAGCTCAAAAAGAAAGGGTTATTAACCTCTGCTTTCAAGTATAAATGATTGATATGCAAATATGGTTTATGGTAATGCTCATGAATGTCTGCTTTTCTGGCAGCTCAGTGCTCCCGCAAGCATTACGCTCACAGATCAGGGCTGTGTGAGTGGGCTTCGGCGGCACATGTACACGTTCAGAGACGCAGTTTGCTATGGAAGCCTTCCAGAAAGCCAATTGCTGCTTTGCACCATTAAACTAAACATATATTTTAAACTCCTCAGAACCAACAGCAGCAAATACTATGTCAAATGCCTTTGGTCCTATGCAGCAAGGGTACTGCCAAACCCCAAGCATTCAGGATAAATCATGAGTGGGAACCTCAGATCATGAAAGAGACCTTTACAGAAATCACAAGGTAGGAGCAAAACTTCGTCTCTTTTCCAGTCACTTTTGAAAGCCCAGTTTTGAAAAGATTCATTAGCTCATATTTTAACCCTTTTTTTTCTGAAACACTAAGCTTTAGCACTCACCTTTTTACACAATGAAAGCTGTGACTCAGCCCTTGCCACTTACCTCCAAGAGCTGGGCTTTTACTGAAAAAAACCACACAAAACAGCTCAAATTTTTACTAAGATTGTGAACTAGCAGCAGAGAAGTTACATGAGCAACCATCCACAGCACACTCTTCTGAAGCCGGCAATAAAACCTTCAGAGCAGCTCGTCAAAAAGTGTTAAGAAACTCCAGTTCTCCCAACAAGCAAGCCTGCATACACTATCCTTAATTTCCTAAGGATTTACCTCCCCCAGTAAGTCCCCTGCAACCAGACTGTTTCCCATTAGGCAACTGTGTGCCACACAGCTTTCCCATACACACACTCACAGCCATAACTTATCACTAGCATTTCTGCACACACAATTTCAGTGGCAACAGCAGGAGGAGGGAAGAAAGAAAGAAAAAAAATGAAGCCATAAAACCTTAAAACCAGTTACAGTACCTGCAAGCTACAAGGCAGTACTCAGGGTGAAGGCTTCCCTGAGGCAGAGAGCCTAGCACCCTGCTCTCCACAGCCCAGCTGTGGACCTGGCCCCAATATCAAGATTTAAAGAGACAGAGGAACGAAACGAAAATCCACCAGCTTTTGCCCATGTTGTTGTACAATGAACCACTTCTTTTTGGTTTTTTTTATGGACTATCTTTAAATAGCATTTGCCAATAAAGTATCACATTTGTGCACCTTGGTCTCTCCTTAGCCAACTGCAAGACAACAAAAAAGTAGCACATCACAAGTATATATCACAAGTCCTAATGACTGAACATGTGTTTGGAGCAAATGTAAATATTCCACTCTCTGAATGAGCAAAGCTCTTAAGTGTAGGCTTAATTTTATCTCTCCTGAATAAATCATTTTTAAGCACGTACCTAAATATAAGCCCTCATTTTACTCCCATTAATACTAATAGGACTTAAACATGTGCTTAAAATTAAACATGCACTTACATGCGTTGCTGAACCTGGCCAGGAGACACCACGATTGTGTGAGTGGTAAAATCTCTACGACAGATTGCTTGCTGGACCCAGTACACGTTGTGTATGGTTCACAAGGTGAGACAAGTAAAATGAGAGGATCTGAGCCATTTGGGGCGGAGAGACACGGGGCAGTGGGAGATTATACCTTCTACTTTTTCCACTGCAACAAAGACACATACAGATGCTGTACAGTGAAGCTACACAAAACCAGTAATTTTGCCAAGGCTGGGCAAATAGGTGTATATATACACATAGCCTATACAATGTATATATTGCATTAAAGTCAAAGATCACAATAAAGTGCCTTCTATTCTATTCACTGCTATATCTTTCGGGACCATAAGATGATTTTTTTTATGATGAATTTTATTATTTTTTCCCCTCAAGGCTAATTTTAGAAGCTGCTCATTTCACAGAGAGGCACAGAGATGGCCAATGCTCTACTGTGCTATACTCAAAGGTGTACCTGCCACTATGTGATATACATATGCACATCCAGCCTAGTTCTCCTGTAATACATCTGTGTTAACACAGAGATGTATGGGATTATGAGATTACTGAGATCAGGTGCGTTTGCAGAAGACCAACATGGTAGCCCTAGTTGCAGAAATGGGGATACTAAATCAAAGGATTTTGTATTTTCCAAATACATATTTTGAGCGAGTTGCATTACCGTGGACTCACTCATACAACTCATACAAGTTGTCCATGTCTGTGGATACCAGCACTCAGTTAAGCTTTATGGATGTGGTGGGCAGTGAAAAATATCCTAGAAAACATCCACTTAGAGTTATAATTGTGTGCATCTCCTGCTAATTTTATCTATCCATCAGAGAGAGCCAGAGCAGAAATAAGAGATACCAAGCCCTTCTCCTGCTCTCTGCAGCACAAATCTCAGGTACTGCTGGAGAGGTTGGTGGGTTGCCTAAATACAGCATGGTGGGATAGTTCATCTTAAATATACATGGCTGTTTCATATTTAATGTTCTGCATGTGTAAATCTGCAGGACAAGTTCTGTAAAGCTGAGGGACGAAGAAGGAGGCAGGGAACATTCGGAGTGATGGCATTTGTCTTCCCAAGTGACCATTAACACAAGATGGAGCCCTGCTTTCCTGGAGATGGCTGACCACCAGCCTGCCAAGGGGAAGCAGTCAGTGAACACCTTGTTTTGCTTTGCTTGTATGTGCAGCTTTTGCTTGTGCAGCTTTTTGTCTTTATCTCAACCCATGAGTTTCCTCACTTTTACCCTTTTGAGTCTCTCCCCAATCCCACCAGGGGGGAGTGAGCGAGTGGCTGTGTGGTGCTTAGTTGCCAGCTGGGGTTAAACCGTGGCACACAGTTACATCATTACTTTTTAAGTGGTTGATTTAATTACAGTGCAGCATTCTTCAAAAGGTCCACTCTTTTCTGCTGAAGTACAGCATAAATAAAATATTTTAGCATAATAAATTCAATTTTTAATTTAAATTTCAAAAGAAAGACATAGGACTTCAATTTGTTATGTTGCTAAAACAGGAATATCAATAACTCCATCACCTCAGAATTTGTTTATCAGAAAAAAAGAAGAAAACTAACCTGAGAGTTGTCTTTAAACAGCGTAAGTGTTGTATAGAGCACATTTCCATGGCAATGCTGTTAAAATGCATCTTTAGCAACAGGTTGGAGCAGCAGGCAGCACAAATGCCGAGTCAGGGCACAGATGCCCTCAGAGCAGGCAAGCATTTCAGTGCCTTTGAGCACCTTGTGGGAATCACTGATGGAAAAAAACTCTGATGTTCACCAGAGACACACATGTGGCAGGAGCTGGAAGCTCGTACCTCATGCCTGAGACAAGATAGCAAGATTCAAGAGGCAAGATGCTGTCAGTAATACTGGGAAGCAGTGACTCCTGGCCATCACTGAGTTTCAGGGGATGGGCTTCAGCATCTGACTTGGGAAAGAAGAAATGCAGTGTCGCAGCACCCTCATTTGCAAAATGAATTATTATATCACAGATTCTCTAGTTAATAAAAAAATGTAAACTGAATGAAACCAGAGGAAAAAATGAGGCAGTACATCTGTTCCAAGGCAGATTCTTTCCTCCTAGGGAGAAGGCCAAATTAAAAGATTAATAACAGAATTACTATGGGTCTCCAGTGGGTAGGTTTTTAGGCAAGAGGGGAGGCTTTGAACCTTTGGTTCAGCTGCTCATCCAGAGGTAGAAGCATGTGTTACAACTCTTTCCTCACCTTGATCTAAACCATAGACAACTCAGGCTGAGAGGAGACGGAAGTGGGCAATGGATGCTCTTCTGTATGGGGGACCTCAGACAAAGAAACCCCATGTCCAGACGGAGGGACTCCAGTGCTAGATGAAAAATTCAGTGACAGCCACAGACTGCCCATCCTGACTGACCAAAATCTGGCCCCTCTCTTTCATGTTGATCCTTGCCTCCAGACCTCACCTCTGTAGCACTTTCCTAGCTGACCCCATGGCATAAAGAATATCTAAATGGAAGTGCTTAAAAAAACCTCCTACTCCTCTGCTTTCCTGGAGCTAGCTTATTTCTGATTCCAGTTTTGGTCAATCTCTTTTGCATATGCAGATCCTCAAGACAATAAGACCATAAGTGAACTCCATGAGGTGGAGCAAGAGGCCGTATGTGGTGAAACACTTCCTGCCTCTGCTGACCTGAAAGGTATTTGTCACCAATGAGCAGGGAAAATATTTTCAGCCTTTTCCTGCTCTGAAAACCATACCTCTAAATGCTCTTTGCAGCCTAAGTGCTTCTGTTTGAATCCACGGATCTGAGGCACCAGCTTGCCTTGAGAACAAGCCAAGCAAAAGTTCTAGCACTTCTTGAAACAATCTAGAAAAATTGTTTTTCCAGTCTAAAAAGTGCTTCTGCATATTTTTTTTTTGAGTACATGGTTTGTCTCCATGTATTTCCTGCTTAATAACCTGTGATTTTGCCAGCAATTTAAAATGTGTAAAATGCTTGGCTTTCCTGTTGACATAACTCACAGACTGACTAATGCAGAGGAAAACGGCCTCAGTCCACAAGTTATTTGGCATCTGAAACTTGCATTGATTTTTGACACGCGCAGTTTTTCCTAATGCAGGCAAAAATTCATTCTGCTGTTGTGCAGTCACTCTCTTATTATACATTTACCTCAGTACATTAGCATTTTTCTTTTAGTTGCCAAAATGCAAATCTGCTAAAGATCTTCATTGTATTAGTGACCATTTAACTATGTTTACCAGTGACAATATTCCAGGACGGGGGAAGCCAACAGATATCAATTTAGGACTGTAAAAATGACATTATACCACACATTAATTTACTGCATACAGCTACTCTGCAAAGTTTGCCATGAAGCATTTTTGGGGATTTCAGTGCCAAATCATCTCTGTAAAATTGTATTGCTGTGTTTATCAAGTCTGCTTTCACATATTTGCTCAATTTTACAAATAAAAACTTTTCTTAAGAAAAGTTTCTTCCTAAAGTTGGTTTATCCTTAGGTTTTAAGAATTGTCCTTCTTCATCATGGTGAAAATAGGTTGTGCAATGAGGAGAAATGTGTCAGAGGAGGTTGCCAGAGAAAAGCCATCATCAGTAATGTTGCGTCTGAAAAAAGCTATGCATAAATCATAGGTGCCCTAGGGTAGCTTGAAGTCATCTAAAATTAATCACTAGTATCTTCTCTTGTACCACAATTAGCAATATGGAGAGAAAAACCAAAAAATCTGAAGAATACAGTATGGTATAAAGTATTCAATAAAATAAGTGACTGTAAAGAAACCAGTAAGCAGATATATGCTAGTCTGGAGCAGTATATGACCATAGTAGTACTCAGTAACCTAAAATACTCAGCAACACAAAACAGTAACCTAAAATACTCAGTAACAGAAAAAATCTATTAAGTCAAAACTTGTATGAGATGTCAAATTGAGGTGCATGTGTGGATGTGAGGAGATGCATAAGAGCACCTGTGCGCTGCTTTGGCCATGAAGTGTTTAAATCTGAAGTCACCAAGAGACACAAGAGAGAAATACCTGGTCTAGAATTGTGAATCTGGTTTTTTGGGTTCTTTGCAGATCAGGGAGGAAATCTCTAACCCAAGAACCCAATATTTCAGGGATGTCCAGGTCACCATGAAAGCTTCACTGTGTTGATTCTTCTCTCTCTTCTGAGAAAAGGATGGGTTAATTCTAAACCACAGACAAACATCTGAGACAAGTTTGTTTCTTTAACATACAAGACTAGATTGTGGACAATTAATAAAAAAAATAAAATCAAGACTCTCTGCTCTTCTTCTTTTATCTCATAGCTACACTGTATGGAAGTTTTTCTAATACCTTGTTGCTTAAAAACTAGTCAGTAAGAAGGGCTTTGTGGAAAATTTTTTTACATTCTTAAAATACTTCTATTTGAAAAGAATCTAAATATTGTTTTAATACACAAGTATTGTATTCAATTAGTTGCTTTGGTAAATAGAGATGTCAAAAATTTACAGCAGGATAATTAAATACTCAGATTTCAGCGTGGGGTTGGTTTTAGTATTTGATTTGATTATTAGTAGCTTATGAAATTCTTACAGGAAAATAATCTGAAAGCGGCTAGACAAAAGCTTGCACTTTCATTACATGCTTAATTTGAGAAACTTCAGGAAGATTTGTCTCAGTAGCATTTTGATAAACTTAGGCTTTTCTCACAGCAGACTGTCACATGTGTATCTTGTTCATCTGTCAAGGCATTTACTTGAAAATATTGTTATAAGGCAACATTTTTTAGACAGCGAAATTGAAAAATTGGTTGCAGTCTTCAGCAAATAATACACTAAAATTCCTTCAATTATGCCCTTATCAGCTTAAAAAGAACCAAAGAAAACTGGTACAAAACCAAGGAGACATTGTGTTATGAATAAAGGGTGGTAAACTGATTCCTTTTCAGACAAAGCTGAAAAACGTCGCTTTAGTTGTGGTGAGCAGCACAACAGAACCTGCTCTAATCATATACAGATGATGGGAATTTGTCTAATGTTTTATGGTGAATCGTTGATGAGGCCTGCAGAAGGAAAATTTGTAGAAATAAAATCACCTTGACAGTAAAGCACTAGGGTCAAAAAGCAAAGTAAAGTCAGTGTTCTTAGCTTTAATAAAAACAGTATGATCTGTCATCAACACAGCATTTTTACACTCTTGGACAATGCACTGTGGGAGCTCCTGCTGGGTTTCATTTTATTTTCACCAAAACACACAAAGGACAGCTTATAGCTGGTAATTCATTATGACAGCAGAGAAGTTATAAAAATACATATGTTTAGATCCCTGTAAATAAACAGCTCATACTCCAACTTTCAACACAAAAACTGTTAGCCAGCTAGGTAAAACACACTAATAAAATATAAAGTAGATCTGTTGGCTTGGGTTTTTTTTTTGTTTGAACTGTTTGTTTTGGCTTTTTTTTTTTAACTGTGAACCTGAAAGTACAGATTTTTTTAATTTATTATCGTAGTTTCTCGAAGTTAATCTGCCTTCTGTGCTACAAGGGTGTTCAAGGCACATTTAGGGGAAGAGGCTTGGCAATGTGTAAAGAGGTGTTGTTAAATACCTGAAGGGATTGTACATACATTGCATCACTGTCTAAATACTGACTGTGCAAAATCATAAGGCAAAACAAACAGTAGGGTAATTGAAAACATCTATGAACTAGATGATCACAGAAGCAGGGTGATAGGCAAAAGGATATATAATTCACTTGTCAGTGCCCGATTTTACACTGGTGTTAGTCCAGTAAAAATGAAAACCAGGTAGGAAATAAGAGAGAGAAGAAAGTAAAAAAGGAAAAGAAAACTAAAGAGGGCATCTGAATTTTGAGTTTCACAGGCAACAGAGACATTTCAGAAAAACTAACCTTAGTTTTCAACAGCCACTCTGGGAAGTGTGGACAAAAGTAGCTTTAAAATATGTACCTTTGCTTAAACATTTATATTTTTAAAGCTGCAGTCTCTAATAACATTTTGAAATGTTAACAAGTAAAGTTCACTTCAAGTGTAGTTTTTACAGAAAAAAAAGATCATCAGTACCTGCATGGATTCCTGTGGGCATATTGTTTCCGAATCAGTACTGATATACATCATGCTATGCACAAAAACAGATAGAGGGGGAGGCCGGCACAAAACATTTTAAGAAGTCTGACTTCTGTGGCCAGCTGATCCACACTAGCAGGAATCCTTACCATAGACACAGCACTACTGATCAAGTGCAATTTGACTGTTGTATCAGGTTTAGTCAGTGGCTGGGATACAGAACAATAGAGAACATCATTTTGCCAGAAGTGCCCCCCCCCGCCACCATTGCTTAATTAGTGGGATAAAACCCATGTTACTGCCCCAGTGAAGTATAAGAAAGCAAGGCCTTAGAAAACAAAAAGAAAAACAATAAAAACGATGAGAAACAATTTCGTTATCACAGAGTGAGGTCTTTTATAAGGACTTGTGCTGGACTCAGGTACCTGTTTTGGGTAGAGGCTTTCCTTAGAGGAACATGGGTAGTACAGGAGGTTTGGCCCATGCCAAACCAGCTTTCAGAAGCAATTAAGTATTCCTTCTGTCCTCATTTTCATGTTGCCATCCAAGTCTGACTGATGTGTTCTCCGAAATCAGGTAATTTCTGAAGGTTACTCCGATCAGATATCTAGATGTTGGGCGCTACTGAAATGCTGTAAAACTGATAAGACCCTCAATGCTGTAAAAACTAGTCCTTGTATAATCTTGGCTTCATTTTTCTTAACAACTTTTCTATGAGTTTGAGAAGAATCATTGCTACCTGGGAGGAAAGGGCTGTGACCAGCCAGCCACAGGACGAGGAGCCCCTCTACACACTGCTGCCAAGCAGCTCTGCCTCCTCCTACCTGAGATTTGAAGAAGGACGGTGTTGTTGCCTTTTCAGTCTGGGCAGAACTGGCTTGTGCCAAAGCTCACTGGGCATCCCTGCTCAGCTGAAGCCACAGGGCTTCCACATGCACTCAAGCATGTGGGTACTATCAAGCTTGTCCGTGAGAAAGCATTTCCAGAGAGGTGCAAACACTTGGGCAGTTTAAGGTTGCCCACCATATTGCCAGGAGCATGCAGGGCTCAGCAGCCGTTGTGCGGGGGTTGCAGAGGCATGAGGCTTGACTCAAGTGCTCAGATTCCAAGTCCCACTTTAGGTATTGCAGTCCTTTTCTTGTGAGATATTTTGGTTCCTATATCATGGAGGTTCTGCAGTGCTGACCTGAGCAGTATCTAAATGCACTTTAAATGTCTATGACAGAGCAAAGAGCAATTTCCTGAGTCCCAGCTGGCACTTTACCAGCCCTTCCCTTCATGAAAGCCCATGTGCAGAACTTAGACATTGATATGGATCTTACTCATATTTTTCAAATTCATTTTCTATACTGAAACAGCAAAAACCTAATGTAATACAGACATTTAAAAGAAGATTCAAATTAACTGGGAAAAAAATAAAGACAAATCCCTACAGGAGGATTAGGATGAATAGTGCAAAGGTGCAAAACTAATTGAACTAACTGACCTTATTATACAAATTATACGTGTTGCCCAGCAAAGGAATTCTCCTCATCTTGTTCCCATCAGTTACATGGGAACTTTCATTCTGCACTCATGCGTTTGTAGAGACTCATGCATTTGGGTGTTTTTCCCAAAATTCACTGAAGGCAGGCAAGTGTGACCTCTGTTAGAAGCAACCTGTGCAGCAGTCCTGATTCATCCACTTGTGGCTGGTTCTGGTTTTTTTTGCTGTCTGCTTCTGAGTACAGAGGAAAGCTCTTTTACACTAGACCCAAATTTCTGCCCCGGCTTCAGCTCCCTCCCTGATTTCTGGAAATTTAATTTGCAACTCCACACACGCCTATTTTAAATATCTGAAGCATCGCAGCTTTCAAAAATGGCAAAAAGCAGAAGTCAAAATTGTACATTTTCTGGCATAATATCCACTTCCATAGGTATCCATCTAGTCTTCTCCTTCCCAACCAATAAGCAAAACACATAACATTCATCAGTTATCAAGAGAGCAGAAGGCAGAGTAGATAGAAACCTGCAGCAGTGTCATTGCTTATAAGTTCACATTCTGTTGTCCCATCTCAGGCATATGCTTAGCACAAACTTGTACCAAACTTGAAGACAACTAGACAAAAGACAGAGTTGACATTATTTTTCCTCCTCTTAGGCCTCATCATCCTTGAAAGTCTGGCTTTAATGGGACTTCTGCCTCCATAACAACAGCAGAAATGGGCCCTTGTGGAACAGCAAAACTGCAGCTCAGTTTGTTTCAGACCTGTGATATTTTATTGAGCTGGCAAAGATTTCAGGTGCAAGGGTAGCCCTGAGAACTAAAATAACACTTAGTAATAGCCTGGCCCAATGGAAATCAGTGGGAGCCTTGCCACCGAATTAAACAGAGCCAGAGTCTCACTCACTACTTATATATGTAGGAGCAAAAGATGAGGGAAAAGATCTTAAATAAATCATCTCCCAAATAGGAGCGATTGCTTTTCTTTCAGTCCTCCTGGAAGGAAAAATGATTATGCTTTTTAGCTGTCAGAACAAAACACCAGGGTAATTCATAAGGTATTACATTAACACATATAAGACAAAATGAAAAACAGCTCCAGAGTATGACCTTTCACTTCAGCAAAAGCTGTAGCAAGTGTATTGCAGGCCAAATTAATACCCATTCTACCAGGCAAATAAATTCAAAACAGTGAATCAGTCAGACTCTCCTCAGTGTGTGGGGAAAGAAGAGTTTCAGCTCAAAGACAACATCAATTCTGAACAGGACTCAGACCAGGAATTCAAAATGCCAACGTACAACACTGATAATTTTAAATCTTTTAAAAAAACAACTACAACCCCCCCCCCACCACCACCCCCCCAC